>PVJX010007460.1:0-69959 GCA_004027295.1 Dolichotis patagonum
GAAATTTATTTAAAAAGACAGTACATTTTTAATAATGAAATAGAGAAAATGATTCCATTTCAAATGGCCTGAAATCCTTTTTCAAATATTTAAAAATGTTGTGTGTCTTTTTAATGCTGACTGTCTCTGGCTGTCCCTGTCCATATGAAACAGAGCACGCTGGGCCGGAATCCCAGTAACATGTGCAGGGTGAGAGCAGGACGTTTAGAGAGTCTCCAGAAGGTTCTAGTGTGTGTCTTCAGACACGGAACTGCTCCACCATGTTTATGTTTTCCCATCATCGTGGATTGTTCTAAACGATGGAGCTTGGCCTAGTTCATTTGAAATGTAGGAATTGTAAATTTATGGATTACATCCATCACCATTTTAGTAAAACGGTCCTCATTTATTGTAAAACATGTAGTTTTGTGTTCATAGTTTTCCTTGAACTTCACGATAAATCTGTGAAGTAAGTGTTTTGATCTGTTTTATAAAACAAGGAACAGAATTTAAACAGGGGCTCAAAGTCACCAAGACGACTGCTGGTGGTTGCGAAGCAGGTATGACTGACTTCCTGGTCTTCATCTGAACTTCTGAAGCTAAGTAACACAGCCAAGCACATAAAGCAATAGAGAAGCAGAACACACCTGATGTACTTATAATTCTGTTACTTAACGATGTTTCATTGCTTTTCCACTGAAATACTTACTAATGTAAAAGTGTCTTTTTTAATTTTAAAGAGGAGGAAACACAAACAAGGAAAACAAAAAGCACAAGAGGCAAATAAACAACAAGAAAAAAACCAAAACAATAACAATATAGGTTTTCAAAACAAGATGATAGTAATTTAACAATGATTGTTGTACTGCATATTTTTATGTTCAAAGTAGTTACCCAAGGGCTGGGGATTTAGCTCCACAGTGTAAGTGCTGGTCTGGCAAGCGCGAGGTTGTGAGTTCAAGCCCCATACCAAAAAAAAAAAAAAAAATAGTCGTTACAGTTACCAGAAAGAGGAATAAAACAGTAAAACAGAACAAAACATTGGATTTCAAAAATAAGACAGAAGGAAATTCCCCACAGTTGCCATAACGTACACTGCCATCCTGCAAACACATGCCCAGACCACCAGCTCCAGGCCTGTAAAGTCAATCAAACAAGACAAAGGTCAAGCCCTTCCTCTCCCCTGGGTTGCTAACATCTCACCCTGAGTCTGCTGAGTCAGCCTGTTGCTCCCGAAGGAGGGAGCGCTCTTCTGGTTTCCCAGCCCGTTCCCTGGGCGGCTCCTGGGACTGCATGGTTTGTCTTCTTGCTGAGTCTTTTCCCAGTTCTCATGGTGGAGCCTGGCTCACAAACTGTGTCTTCTCGTAAGACAGAGTCACCTTTATGACCTCTGCCATGTGGCCTCTGATTGACCTACAACATAAGTAAGCCTGTTCTCACAAGATTGCTGTGTCCCGGCCCACAACTTGAGTGAGCCGTGCCATGAATTTTCAGAAATTGAGGACTTAATACATGTGCACAGCTTGGGTTTAATAGTAGGTTCTTTATAAATAATGTGATGTGCAACAATGTAACTTCCCTGTAGAATCTCCTATTTACTTGACACATTTGAGCCACAAAATCTATGCTCTAAAAATTCATGTGTAGTGATGGATAGACCAGGAAAGAAGGGATGAGGAAAGAGAAAAGAAAGAGAAAGCTATTTTACAACTCAGTGTTAAGGATAAGACAATTAACTTAATAAAACTGAACACATTGATGTCAGTTCTCTCTAGTCACACACTGCATGGACATAAAGGTCCTCACAGGTCACTGTCCTGTGTCCATGTCTAGCTCTTCTTCACCCAGAATCTGGCAAACAGAGAACTCAGACTGTTGGAGTTTAAGTAAGAAGCTTTGTCCTTTGAGAAGCTTCTCACATCTGTAGGCACTCTTTGACTTTTCCATGATCAACTGTGCTAGGACTGAGTGATTCTCATTTGAATCCAGTTATTAACGAGTTTTCGGTGTTTGAATTTGAAACTCCTTGTTCTAGTTACCTTTCTCATTGCTGAGACAAAATATACAACACCCCAAGTTAAAAGAGGAAAGGTTTATTTAGCTCATAGTTTGTAGAGGCTTCAGCCCATTATTGGCTGGCTCCAAGGCAGAGTGCCATGGCAGAGAGACATCACACAGGAGAAGCAGTTCACAGCAAAGTAGGGCAGTCAGAAGGCAGGAAGCAGCAAGGAAGCAAAGTAGCAGAAAACGACTATCCTCTTTTTGTCTTTTATATTCCATCCAGCCTACCCATCCTAAGGGTGAGCAGTACTCATAATCATGGTGTTGCACCTTTAATACTACTCAGAACTATACCAATGCAGTAGTGGACTAATTTAGTAATCACACACTTAATCCGAGCATCACAAAGTCTACATCCAGCATGTCCAAAAAGATGTACCAGGCCAGCGATATAGGTCAGAGGCATAAGTGCCTGCCTGGCAAGCACAAGGTCCTGAGTTCAATTCCCTGTACAAAACCAAAAACAAACAAACAAAACAAAAACAACAACAAAAAAAAACCTATGACCACATAAGGCTTTGGGGGACATATAGGCAGAAGTCATAACACTGCTCAAAACTCATCTTAAATAATTTGGGTTTGCCTCCTAATCCAATGCTAGATACGTTGCTGATTTAATTCTTAAGGAAATGGTCCTACTTCTCAAATGTAGAAATGACATGCCTGGGGCACTACCTTTGCCTCTCATTCTGTCCCCATTTTTCCATCATGTTTGCATTTTCTACTCAATTGAGGATGCTCTTGACTAGACCACAAATGATAGTTTGCTTGGGTCTTTCTTCAGTCAGAATGACTCATAAGCAATGAATCTGACTGAAATGATTCCCCATTACATATTTATGAGTAATTTTATAAAATTCCATTAAAATCCTTTGAAAGCAGAGTCCTGGGAAGCACCTCTCTCCTCATTCAAAATAGCATTAAACAATGCAATTCATTTTTCCTAAAATTATGTGTTTTAGGAAGATAGTCATATAAGATTTTTTTTCAAAATTTCTAAATACATTTTTGAAAAAATAATGTTTTTCCTAAAGTAAATTTTAATGAGCTTTATTCTGATTAGAATAAGAAAATCTAAAAACATTATATAAAATAATTTCAGCTATTATTTTGTTTAATGTCTACTACACATAAAGCAATTCTTACCAAATATACACTAAAAATAATTGTAAATATTTGAACTATTTTTATGAATAAAATTTATAAAAGATTTATTAGGTATGGCACTGTCTATTCTGTTTGAGAAAATTTGCCAATGTTTGTACCTCTCTCTCATATATATATATTATGGATACACACACACACACACACACACACATATATATATATATACATATATATGTATATATACATATATATATACATATATATATACATATATATATATATATATTAGTTCATGTTCATTATACAGAATAATGATGCTTGTTTGGGAGACTGGAGCAAGGATGTAACATCTTTCAATCATTTTCAGCCTCTCTACTTTCTTCTCCCTTTCCTTTCTATGCAAGCCAAACCATTTAAAGAAATAAGTAAAAAGAAATTTTGTGGTTGAGATGAGAGTTGTGACTTATAAACTTCTGGATTCTGTGGGTATCTATTGGCATTCTACATCATATTTCTCCTTGTACAGTGAACTGATAACATGAATAAGGATTATAATTCATTTCAGCTGTAAATAGATTTCCGGAGGAGAAGAATTTGTGGTTGACTTTAACAGTTATAATGGATTACTTAATTTTAATTGCAATGCATTTCCTCCGAAGTATCTTTTTAAATATTTCTATGTTAGAGTTGGAAAAATAATTAGTACTATTTTCTGGCGTTGTTGTGTGGCTATTACATTAAGTGCTTTCCATCAGCTGAATCCTAGCTAACAGTGAGTTATGTAACTAAGATATAGAATCTGTTCTTATCTTTTTGAAAGTGTGAAGTTTTAAACTCATAAAATATTCAATATATGTCTGTCCTCAGCAGGACGCTTAAATACTGAGAAAGTTTAAATAGTCTCAAGACTTTGAATGTATACCTTCATGAAAAGAATTTTAGCTCTCAAAAGGATGTAACTGTGTTTATAAATCTCATTATTATTTTCTGTTATCTATGAATTAAAAATTTAATTTTGAATATTAAAACTATAAGTATCTGATAATATTAACATTTTAAACATAAGCTATTACACTGCACCAAATACAATTATTTCAAAAACGAATGTGACAATCTACCTGGTATATTTGCCTCACACAGATAGTTTTAAGACATTTTCCATTCATAAAAAGTAATACTTTTAAACAGAAAACTGAATGATATATTTGTCTACAGTTGATGTCCCCTGTAACAGAACATTTTGTTATCATTTTAGAAATCTGATGTATGTAAGTATTCAAATTAATATTTTAGCAAATTTGATTTTTAAACTTTTAAATGCTGTTTTGTATGTTTTACATTTATTGAGAAGAAAATCACATCTCTACTATGTAGGAGGCAGTAGATTCAGAAAATTTGGAAGAAAAAATACTACTTACAATTTCATTTATTATATTTCCCTGTGATCATGGTATTTCCTTTAGAAGAAAAAATATTATACTTACAAGCAACATAATGTATTTTTGTTATTTTCTCTTAACAATTGAAATACTTTATAAAGGACAAATACATATATAGACAACAACCATGGAAAACAATGAACAACTCTCAAGAATGTTAATATTGTGCAATTCTTACAAACATTTCAGAAAGTCTTTCAAATTGTTTTGGGAATATTTGTGTTCAGTATGTTTGTGACCAAGGGCATAAGTACAAGTACCTATCATGATATTCTTCAATAGTTTATCCCCTTATTCAATAGATTATTGACTGCTTTATGTTATAGCTGATTTTTCCCATTTATTACAATGCCACTTAGCTATATAGTTTCTTCAATAAACTAGGCAGCATATATTAGAAATATGTTGACCAAATTATTCAATGTATCTTGTTCCAAATAAAGAATATTTCCTTTGCTAATATTGTATAACTTCATGCTAATGAGAAGATTTTTCAGCTAGCAAGAGAGCAATTTAGGCCACAAAGTACAAGAAACTTTGTAACTAGAAAAAATGAACACTGAAATCTTTGCTAGAATGTTTTGGACTTCTTCAGCGTTTTCAGTTTCTGCTAATAAGGCATCCTACTTAGTTATCAATCTGCTTGGCCTTTAGTATCTCAAGGCATGATTTTAAAACCTGAAAATCTTCCTTAGTTAAAGGAAGAGATAGGATGAGTCTGAGGAACATTAAAGGAAACAGCACAAATGAGCTCTGTTAGCAATGATCAAAAGGAAAATGTGAAAAAAAAGTTAGAAAGAAGAGGAGAGTTACCTTTTCTAACTCAGGCTAATGATTTTTTCCCCTTTAGAATCAACTAAGAACCTTACCTCAAAGCCCCTGAGTGTAAAGTTTTTATTCCTGTTTTGGTTTTAAATTTTATCCTTAAAATGAAGTTTCTAAAACCATTAGGGATGTGGAAAGAACAGTGACTAAGAGTCCTAAGGGCTGGTGATTTTCATCTATGCCCCCTCGCTTGCTACCTATAGTACTTACCATAGGAATTCCTCACCAGCATACATATTGTTATACCTGTAGTAGAGAACACAGAGAAGGTGTCCACCAGGTTTTCTTGACCTGTATGGGATGGTTTTGCATGTCTCTGTAATTATACCACCATATCAACTGAGTTATAACCTTGTCACTTTTGTTGTGAGAAGCTTATTTACTCAATGCTTGCCTGGTTTGTCAACATGAACGGATCACTGTGCATTTCACTTTACTTAATGTTTCTTTTCTATGCAATGTGTAGCATCTCCACAGGAATGCTGATGGTCTTATGAGCCATGTAATGGATGCACCTGTCATTGGTCACGCTTCATGTGAAATGCAAAGGTTGCTGTTTTCCCACTGACTTTATGTTCTAATCATGACCTTGAATATAACTGATGTAATATCGTTTCATATGCTCGATTTTTACATTCAACGAAAATACACACAAAAGATTTATGGTACATTTTTCCAGCGTGCCTTGAATATTTTCCCCCAAGTTATCTGGGGCAATCTGTTAGTAATTATGTTTGTATAACAATTCATAAAATCACAACTAAACTTTTTAACAACAAATGCTAGTAAAAATAATTTATGAGATGTGAAGATATAGATTTTTTAATTAATTTTTTATTTTAAAAAGAAAAAAGAAGTCAGAAAAAAACAAAAAGCAAAAGAGACAACAACAACAAACTGAAAACAATAACAATATAGGCTTTCAAAACAGAATGAAAGAAATTTAACATTGGTTATTATATTATATATTGTTTGAAGATACAGATTTTTGTAGAACTGTACATGATACAAACTATTGATAATATATCACTAAATTGCATTTTAAATATTTGAATATTCTCTTTACAGTGAATTCTGTTATTTTAGAATGCTGACATATTTTAAGTGTTTTCTCTTTTTCAAATTGCCCACAGGTAGCTCAGAATGTAGGCTGTGATTTGCAGAATGATATATGGACAAGAACAGCTTTAAGGACATGCATGTTCACATGAACTTCATATCATATCAAAGTCAATACAATTCTCCTGAATGCTAAATGTTTTCTACACTCTGGACCCAAGGTCAGAGAGTAATGACTTCTTTGATTGTTTTCTTGATTTCTAAAGCTCCATTAAAGAAGGGCATGCTAATATAGAAGGCACAGTTATAATAAGGCAGTCAGTGAGTTTGTTATTCATTAATTTATTATGTTAACACACTCATCATAGATTTTGCAGTAGATTTTGTAAAGTATTTTTTGTTTCTTGGAAAGCGAAACTACATTTTTTATAAAGTGAAGCTATTAAAGTCTCCTAAATGGATGCAACTTGAGACCATACTCATGAGTGAAATAAATGACACCTATATGTGAAAACATCATATTATCTCAGTAGTGTGAGAAAATGAAGGAGTAAAACAAGATTTAAAATGTGCAGTAGATATTGTGAACTGGGAAGAAACTGCTCAAAAGGAAACACAAATACACACACACACACAATTGTTAACATAGTTATATAGCTAGTTTCTCTTAGTTTATTGAAAAAAGGCTTATGTTAATATTGTTTGGACAAGATATCATATCTAAATCTTGTACTTTGAATAACTACCATGAAGACAACAATACTCAACATATTATTGTAATTGTTCTCTTAACATGTTCTGAAACTGTTTCATTGTTTTTATCTTTCTTCTCTTTAAAATAAAATAAAATGAAGCTATTTTAAGACTACTGTATGCTGTTAGACAAGTAATGTCCTCTTCAAGATATTTGTTCACTTCTTTCTTTTTTTAACTTCAAATTTTAATCAGTACATTTCTTGCAGTATAATATAATAATTACATTCATTGCAGGGAAGTGGTATATATGCATAATAAATTTCAAGTTGATTTTCTCCTTTGACCCTTTTTATTTTGCAGGATCAGATTTATTATGTGTTAATTATCATAGATATAAATTAAGAATCAGATTAATAGGGCCAAAACCCCCCTATAATACAGGTAAAAGAAGTGTAGTAATCATGATAAACTTTTAGATATATTGTCCATTCTGAATGTCAGCTTTTTTCTGTCTCTCTTTTTCCTATCTTCTGTCATTTACCTTGTAATTCATGTCAGATAAAATAAGTCAAACACGGAAGCCTAAATATCGCATGGTTTCTCTTACATGAACAACTCAGTGTATTTGCTCAGTTTGTGTGGAGACAAAGAGCAGCTCTGACCAAGTTACTGTAGAAGAGGACATCTCCAGCTTCTCTTCGCCCCTACTGCCATTCTGTGCTGAGTAAGCCACACAGACTAGGCGGAAGAGAGGTCTCCCATCCAAGTAGTAACCAGGCCCGACCCTGCTTAGCTTCCCAGATCAGATGTGATCGGACGCCATCAGGGTGGTATGGCCATAGACCCAAAGAGAGGTCATGCAGACTCGGTTTGCTGTTTCAGTGCAGAAATATTCCTAAGAGTGATGATTATCCAGTATCTCTCTTCGTAGGTAGGCCTGACAACTATGTGCCTGGGGGCAGAGCAGGTGACAGAAGGACTGCATTTGCGCCCAGACCTGGACACTTAAAGCTGTGGCAGAGGGGTATAGTACCTGCTGATGCAAGCCAGGCAAGAGACTGGCCTGGCCTTGAGAGCTGAGACTGAAGTCTGAGAGTCACCTTGTAAAACGGATAGAAAGCTCTTGGCATCAGGAGTCAGGAAAGCTCTTCGCAGTGAACTCCAGAGAGGCACTCTGAGCACGTTTTTTTTTTACGCCTCTGTCCATATCTGGCTACGTTACCACAGAGAGGAGCTGCGCGATTTGTGATCTCCACTCGCGTAACAGGGAGCATCTGTGCCTCCAGGAAATTTTTTTTCTAAAATCTAATGGTGAGGGATGTGTTTGGTTGTTTCTTTAAGTGTATCTAGAAATAATTTGCTATGAAAACCATTGGAATTCTCGTATTTTAACTACTGAAAATTAAAGTATGTAAGGGTTCATGGTAGTTATAGTCTGAAAATTCATTAATATTAATTAATTTTTTCAGTGCTGAATATCTAATTTGTTACCTAGAATCCATTTTCACTAAAGTAAGTCAAATACCCAGTGCAAGTGATCAGAGTGGTACATTTCCACTGGGCAAAGGGTATTGCTTGGCCCTTTGAAAGTATATCAAATAAATACACTCTAATACACACAGTGCATCTATTAAGGTACAAAAATCTAACAATATGAAACTGAAGTTTATAGAATTATGGCCATTTTGACTGTGCTGGTTCTGCTTATCAAAGGAAAGATGGTATCTTTTTATTTTCTGATGTCCTCTTTGATGTACTTTTTCCAAGTGCTATAATTTCCTTATAGAGTGCTTATTAAATAATTTCCAAAGTGTTTGATTTTTCTTGATGCTATTGTGCATTATATATTTTCCTAATTTGTCTTCTGGTATGTTCATCATTGTTGTACAGGTATGCTGTTGAGTTTTGTGTGCTGATTTTGTATCCTGCTACAGTTCCAAATTTGGTTATTAATTCAAGAGTCTTTTGGTGGAATTTTTGGTTGTTCTATATAAAGGCTCATGTCATCTGTAAATACTAATAATTTAAATTCTTCCTTTCTTGTATGTATCCCTTTTTATTTCTTTTTCATGCTTAATCATTCTGGCTAATGTTTGGAGTACTATAAAGTACAGGAGTCATGGCAGTTGAAATTCTTTCCTTTTTCTTGACTTTACCAGGAAAGTTTTCAGCTTTTCCCTTTTCATGCAAGGTTGGCAGAAGGTTTGTGACAGACGGATTTTATCAGATAGAGGCAAGGTCCTTTGATACCAATGCTCTTGAGGATTGGTTTATAAATGGACGTTAGATTTTATCAAAGGCTTTTTCTGCATCTACTGAGATGATTATTTGATTTTTTTCCCTTGCTTGTGTTTATTTAATGCACTGTATTTTTTGATTGGTGTACTTTGGATGATCCTTGCATCTCTGGTGTGACTTCTACTTGGTCATGATGCCTTGTTGCATATATCTTGACAATATCTTGAAAATTTTTAAGTCTACATGCATAAAAGAGATTGGTCTATACTTTTTTGTTGTTTGGGTCCTGGTTTGGTTTTTAAATTGGGAAGCTACAGCTTCTAGGAGTGAGATTGAAAATCCTTCTTACCTTTTGAGGAGTATTGTACTCCCCAAAGGTCTTTTACATTTCAATGTTGTATCCGTCAGGTCCTGAGTTTTTCTTTTGCTGGTAGATTTTTTATTACTTCCTCAATTTCACTGCCTGTAATTGGGTTGTTTAGAGTTTTCATGCTTTCTAGATTCAATTTTGAAAATTCATATTTGTCTAGGAATCTTTCCATTTCCTCAATGTTCTCCAATTTGATGGCGTATTATTTTTCATAGAAGTTGCTAGTGATCTTTGGAATCTCAGGAGTATCCACTGTGATTTTGCTTTTTTCTTTTCCTGTTTCATTGATTTGCATTTATTTTTTCTTTCCTTCTTTTGATAAGTTCCTATGAGGATTCATCTATTTTTTTTTTCTATCCTTTCAAAGAACCAGGTCTTTGAGTCATTGATTTTTGTATTGTTTTACTGTTTTAGTCTCAAATTTAAAATTTCTACTCTGGTCTTTATGATTTGCTCCCACATACTAGGTTTGGGTTTGGGCCATTATTGCTTTTCCAGTGTGTTGAGATGCATCTTTAGATTGTTTGAGTTTATTCCATTTTTGTAATATGATCATTCAAAGCAATAAATTTTTCTTTTAGGACTATTTTGTTATGTCCCACAGGTTCTGATATGCCATACTGGCATTATCATTTGATCCTAGAAATTGATATAATTTATTCCTTAGTTTCCTTTCTGACTTTCTAAGACTTTTGAAGTGTGCTAGTTAATGTATTGGTGTTTGTAAAATTATGTGGTTTCTTTTGAAACTGATTTCCATTTCACTGTTCTATAATCTGACAGAATGCATAGGACAGTTTTGATTCTTTTTATTTCATTTGTATGATGCTGAGAAAAGTGTGTATTCTGTTGTAGTATACTAGCACACTGTAAATTTCTTTGAAATGTGTTTGGAGGAGTCATTTAGGTCTGATATTGCTGTGTTGATTTCTTTAGTTGATATATCTGTTAGTGAAAGTGGGATATTAAAGTCTCCCTCTATGATTGTGTGGCAGTTGATTTGATCTTTTGGTGTTCAATAGTGTATGTTTTATGAAGTTAGCTATACTGATATGTGGTTTATATATATATATATAATACATATATATATATATGTATAATATATATATAATTGTTGTATTTTCTTACTGAATTGTTCTTTTTTAACTATTCACTTGCCTGATGTCTTCAAGCCTGCATTGTTGGGTTTGCTTTAGGTGCCAGTATCATAACTGTAAAACATGTCAGGAAGATGAGAGACATCTGGAACAGATTTCTGTTGCCCCAGTCACTAAGTCCAGTGAAACAGTGAAGAGTTGCCAGCTACATGTTAGCTGACCCCAAGCCAGTAAGCGGTAAGCAATTACTGTTGTATGCCACATGGCTATGAATATGGTTTTGGGTTTTTTCTTTTGTTATTTTCTAATATTGTTGTAGCTCTGAATAAAAATGTGTCATTGAGTAAAATAATGTGACCAAAATGTCTTGTGAATCTGAATTCAATTCTTACTATACTTTTGATAAATTTAAAATAACTTAAAATACAGTAAATCATAGATATCTCAACATAATTTGTTCCAAGGGAATACTTGCAATTCAAATCATTTGTAGATTGAAGTAAGTTTTCCTATAAGAAATAATAAAAACTTAGGTGATTCATTCTGCAAGCTAAAAACATTCATATAAAAATGATTACAATGTTGTAATATAATACAAAATAATAAAGAAAATATGAAATATAAAGAAAAAAAAGTTGACCTTTTGATGTGAAGGCGACAAGAGAGTAGAGGATTCCTTCCTTCACCTTTGGGTCTCCTCCTCCACACATTTAATCATCTCCGTAACCTCATGCTGTTGGGAGATGGTCACCTGCAATCTTCCATTGAGAGAAAAAGGATCCATTGCCACAGCTGTGCTCATTCAGTGTCATGTACTACTCACATTACAAAACATTGATTTTTTTATAAAGTTGAAGCTTATTAGAAATGTTTGCTTGTCTTGTAGAAAAATTTGCACAGTAAGTTATAATCCAAGGTTTTACTCTATTGAGAGATAAAATTTGAGGCATAACAACTAAAAAATAAAAATAAATGGAAACCCAAATTTGTGAAAATTAATTTTTATCATTAAAAGAAATAGTGCTACAAAGTGTGGTGTCACACGTCTGCAATCCCAGTACTGAGCCAGGACAATCACTGGGCATTTGAAGCCAGCCTGAGGTATGTGAGTAGTTATGGATTACTATAGAAACAGGTACCCTTAAATAACAGTTAAATGAAAATATTATTGAACTAAAAGTAGCCAGATAAAGTCATGAACCTGCAACAGAATTTCTAATCTTGTTTTAATTATTAACTGCAGTTAACAAGACTTTGTCTTCTTTTTGTATAGTACTAAAATAATATTTTGTACCCCTGATGAGACCATGGTATTATGATAATTAAGATTACCAAAATATTTAGTTACTATTTCAGAGTTGATTGAGAAGTTGGTGGTAAACTTATTAAACTTAATATTTTTGTTTGTTTTTAAATATTTGGTCTATTTTACTTCTGCATTCTTCTTAATTTTACCATTTATTTTTAGTCCTTTTGGTTACAACATTTAGGAATAGAATCAGTACTTTAAACAACATAGGATAGCTTTGGGTAATGATTTGTTTTTATGTATTATTCATAAACTCTACATAAAATTACTTTCACATACACAATAAATCAAGATTATTTTCTTCTTGTATTCATTTAATTTCAAAGAATGTCACTAATATTTTATATTTTGAATATTTATAAATTTTGAATATTTGCTTTTTCAATATATATACCAATTTTTTTTTTTTTTTTTTTTTGTGCGGGTGATCAAACTCACAGCCTCACGTTTGCCAAGCAGGTGCTTACGCAGTTGTGCTAAACCCCCGGCCCTTATTTTTCTTTTTGGAGACTACCATTTGACTATTTCAGTTATTGAAACTCACAGATACAAATAGTTTAAAAGATTGGTTCAAATTTTGCATCTGTTTAAAAACAATTTATAAAGCAAAATTAGTGTACGATATGCTATAAAATAATCAAATAGACTTTTAATGACTACATTCTGCATTCTCATATTTAATTACATTTCAGAATACAGGCCATGGATAATGTCCACAAGCATTACTTTAGAAGTGCTGCTGAATGGACTATAAAGTAAGAGAGACTGCTTGGAGCCAATGAAGAATAGGAGGTGAAAGACAGAATAGTTATCCATAGTCACATGACCACCAGGCAGGAGAAGGATAAAGCTGGGAAAAGGGGCCTGTCAGGGAGCAGGAAGCAGAGAAGAACTTTGGCTTGTAATTCACATCCTTCACTCACTGAATCATTTTTTTCCAAAATTATGAATTTCTGTCTGGTGACACAGGGGAAAAGCATTTGCGTTGTGCCTTGTGTAACTTGAACCTTAGTTTCTGCTTCATAGATTATTAGTAGGCTCTGGTTCTAGCACTTTCGTATATGATATTTTCAGCTTTTTCTTCCATTCTTTTAGCCACTCTGCATAGATGCAATAAATTCTTTCTATTATTCAGATTTATGAGATAGTTTTACATGGCTTGCAGGCAGAGAATACTACCACACTAATAGAATATTACCAATAGAACAAAATAAGGGAAATTGCTCTCTGCAACATATAATGTACTTGGGCAGTATGTATCATCTCTAGGTAGAGTACTCGAATTAATAAAATCATGGAGTTTCCTATATACATCAAAATCTCTACTCAGTCAAACACTGCAATATTTTTAGAGATAATCTTCCTAAATCTTGTTTATAAGTATGGTCTATTTCTTACTATTTTTCTTCACTGGTAGCTTACTTTAATTTTCTAATTTAAATGTGTATATATATATATATATATATATATATAACCTGTTTGCATGCATGCTGAACTTTAAAATGTAATTTTACCTTAAATTCCACTTGAATATCACATCCAACTTTACTGAATTTCAGCCACCTATATTTCAGATTGATTCAAAAAGAAACTTTCTGGATGTATGTATTCTTGGAAATGGGTATTCATATTATTGTTTATAATGAAATTTATATCTACTTAATACATGAAGCCAAAAATTCTCGTCATTAAAACCCTACTGGCTTTGGGACTTTATGTCATATATATATTTTATGTCATGTTTATGTCATATATATATTTCAAAATATATAAAATTTATACATAAACATTTATAAATTAAAAAAACACTATGTATAGTGTATACATTATATATACATAAACATTTATAAATTTAAAAATCTCTGATTTAAAATTATAAATTTAAAAATCTCTGATTTAATTACTATTATACATAACATTTCATAACATAAATCAGATATTTTTAAATTTATAATGTTTATGTATACACATATTTATATGTCACATATACACACGTATGCACCTAAGGTTTTTATATATTTTTGAAACATGTTTACATATACACATACACCTATGATTTTTATTGTAATTAAAACACATTAAGTAATGTATTTTCATTGGTAATGATCTAAATTGATACAGATTTGAATATTATTAAGTGATTCTGTAATGTATGGAAGTTATTTATACTGTGAAGATTTGTGATAAAGATTTACTGCCAACCTTGATTAGTGATATATAGATATTTCCAAAGGAATTTATATGGTGAGCTAAATTCCAAATATTTAAAAAAACTAGTATAACAATAAGAATTTAATTATATAGTAAGCCAGGGATCACATCTGTGCTTCTAAAAAAAAATGTTGTTTTCAGTTGTGGGAGTGACTATATTTACTGCTCAGTTCAGTTCTACCTTAGAAAAATTGTCTGAATTATGAGCTAAAGGGTTGTAAATAAAGGTGCCAATGGAAAATTTTAAAATTAATAATTTTTCTTCTCTCCCTAAATTGTCTTTGTGCACTAAATTATGAAAATATATAGAACTCTACAAAACAAGTATTTAAGTAAAATCCTACAGTCATTTAAGAAAAATACACAAATGACTATGAATATAAATTCTTATGTTATTTTCAATACAAACTGTTATCAGTTGATGGGATAGCCTTAATTCAGTGTACAAACCATTGTAAATGCAAATTCAAATAATGAATGCATATGGTTATTTGAATGTATGCATTAATATTTGATCTACAAATCTATCAAAACATACAAATAACAATTAAGAAGTCTTGTGTTGTTACTAGTTTTATTTTTCTAATATTTAAAAAGTAATAGTTAACAATTTAACTGTAAAGACTAACACATTGGGAAAAATAAACACAAACAAAAATAAATCTGCATGTGACCATACTGATCAATACTCAAATCTGGAATAGCATTGAAATGAATTTCAAATTGAAGATGTGTGTGGACATACTTTGAACGGACATGACAACTACATGGCCCATCTGAGAAGAACTGACAGATGCATTTGTTTAGTTGTACCACCAAAGACTTTGATTTTTATTCAAATAGAAATTGCTTCCAGGAATGTTTTCAGAAAAGTAAAATAAATTTTGAACCGACCAGCTCACCAATAATTTTTATTTTTATTTTCATTTAGAATTTCATAAGAACTTCAAAATTAAAATTGCTTAAGCAATTTTAGGCATAAGTATTTTAAAGGATCTTTTGATTTTATCGTGTTTCATATTTAACATAAGTTGAAGTTACTTCTAATATTTTACTCTTAATATATTACCAAATGATACAGTATTCATGTCTTGAATTTTTCCTAAGTCACTGACTTCACTGATATCGCACTTACATGTCCATCCCTTTCCTCTTCCTGAACATGTACGTGAAAAAATGTCAAGAGTATGAAAAGCTTATGAAAGTTCAATATTGTCTTAAACTCACTGTACCAAAACTTATCATTGAGGGAGAACAAGATATTGCTGAAGTTTAATGTCATTAATCCGGCATAAAGTTAAACTTCTGTTAACACTGAAAAAATATCTTTATTGAACCAAATGTCATTTAAAATAGTATGACTTACAAGCCTGGTGTTTAAAGTATACTTTAGGGAATTCAGTATCTGTCATAATGTTACAGGCAGGTGAGCCAGTTAGAAATATTATAGGCAGTCAGACAGGGCTAGGCCCTCGAGGAAGCTGGCACAGAGGACCAGATGTCTGATGACCTTGGAGGAGACCCACACCTCTTGCTGTGGGCCAGATCTCAAAACAGAAGACACACTCCTCTTCCTGCAGGACAGATCTCAAGATGAATGCAAGCTCAGCCTTAAGTATAATCCTTAGGGATTAAGTCTGGGTCATTTTATGCCCACTTTGCAAATTCCCATTTCCCCCACCTTTGAGACATCTAATCTCATGATTTTGCTCTATAAAAGTCCCTGGAAAATACAGAGTCCTTGGCAACCTGCTCGGGACCCCTTCCGTCTCTCTTCAGACAGAAGCTTTCTTCCTCTCAATAAATATATTCTACTTTTCACCTCCATTGTTTCTAAAATTCATTCTTTAATTTTAGAGAACATGAGCTCATACCAGACATAGTAGGTTGGGAGTTTCATTCCCCTATATCAATAACAGATGAGAAAATCTTTTTTTTGTTTTGCAAAGCTTCTCTGTCACCATGCTGAGAAGGTGCAAAGTAAGTGTTCTACATTCCTGTTCAGAAACCTCTCAAATGCAAACTAGGAAAGATACTTGGTCACTGATTTAAAAAAAAAAAAAAAGAATCCACACATTGTCTCAAGGAATGGAAGACATCTAGGTTTCCTTCATTTCTGACTAATGGATATATAGTGGCAACAGCATTCAATGAACATATTTTCTCCGCTTCGTGTATGGAAAACACTAATCTAGTCAAACTTTCATCTTATCCAAAACATGCTTCCATGGAGTCCTAGAGTCTCTATTTATATAACCCTTGAAGATAGACTGTCTCATCTCTACATGCTTTCTTAACAATCATAGATGCTGCCACAAGAGGCAAGGCAGGATTGAACAGAATAGGCTAAACATTTCTTGTGGTTTTGAAGTTTTGGATAGAAAAAGACGGTTTTAGACATTGATTGCCCTTATCACTCATTTAGGAAATCTAATATAAAAGAAGAAAAAAAAAGCAAATAGAAGTAAAGACATAACTTCTAAAATATTGTGCATAATAGAATTTGGTTTCCTAGTACAGGCTTGCATTATTTTAGAGAATGAAAAAAGAAAATATCCAATTACATTTTATCAAATACTATGAATTTCAAGGACTGAGGAATAAACAAACTAGCTCAAAGATTGACACTAAGAACAGTTTGATGGCAAAAGTAAGAAACACCTTCAATGTGCTTAAATGTACATAAACTCATATCCACAAAATAGATAAGATAGTTGTAAGGATTTTATAAAAGCATCATGTATAAATATTGCTAATCTTATGTGAAATGCAGGGTAAAACCTGCTCAAGGGAGGAGATGTGGTAAAAGATAACTACATTACAAGTGCCCCCAACTGAAAATATATGGATGAAGCATGACTAAAATATATGATGACTGTTTAAATAAAGCAATTTTTTATAGTAAAAGACATGTCACAATTAATTTCCCTCAGTATCTCTTCCTCATTATGAACATACTTATCCCTTCATTCCTATGCTTTCTAAGCTGGTCTGTAACTTTTCCTTTGTATTTTTATGAGGTGTGATTAAAAATATTGAGAATGCAGCTACAAAAACATAACCCAATGAGAGGCAGGTTCATAAAACTGTCACAATGTTCTTACCCCCCTTGTTCACCAGATATGATATAACGTTACATCTGTTTTTTCCCCAAGGTCAAAATGACCATGAAAGAGAATTGATTGATTGTTTTGAGTTGATTCAGGACATGGAAGAAATCATAATAATGCAATTAATAATAAAGAGATTCATTAAAAAGGCCTTCCTGAACTTCTTTGGAAAGTGACTAAAATGTGTGCTTAAAATGAGGGGCCATATTTCGAGGGAGACTGGTGGTGGTGTGTCTTATTCGATAGCAAACACACTCACTGTACTGTTTAGTAGCACCTCACAGTGGCATCCTGCAAACTCAGTTTAATGCGAGGTGATGCTCATGTGAGACAGTTGGCTGGGAACTTGATGGCTCAGTAGAAATAAGTAAAGAAGGACGCTGCTTACCCTCCAAGGAACAGTGAGTGCATCCCCTGCATTTCACCACATCAGAAAACCTACATGTGTAGTGCCAGCATTAACTAGAAACACAAAATCATGGCTCAGGAAAGAGCGACCGAGAGACAGAGTCTGGCAAGGGAGTGACGTGGTTATGGTTAAATAAAGAAAAAAACCCAAAAATCAAAAAATAAAAGTGAATGTCTCTGATGAGAATACAGGGGAAAAAACATGCATAAAGGAAAATGTCAGAAAAAAAGAGTGAACATTAGGAGAAACTTTGTCTGTAAAGGTAAAAGGGAGCTTTAAAAAAGAGAGAAAATGCAGTTGTGAAAGCCAAAGTAATCTAGAACATACTGATAAAAATGATAAGATATGAAAATTAAAGTAAAATTTATGCACTAAAAGCCCAGAATATTTGTAGAAACCACAACAGAACTGCCTGAGTTTTCCCAGAAATCCTTGTTTTTTAAAGTATGTTGATAATGAAAGACACAGAAGAACATCATTTATAAAAATAATCACAAAATTTATAAAATCTTGTTTTTTGGAAATGTTTGAAAAACTTACAAAGCTAGCTGTAGTTTCAAATTATGTTGAGGTCATATAGAAATGCTGTATAAAAGATATACTACCAATATTTATTAAATTTCAATACTGTAATAAATTTCAATTTTATTTTAATTAACAGTAAGATATTAACTTCAATTTTATTTTAATTAATTTAGTAAGATATTACTGTCTTATTATTATGTGAGCAAATATAATGTAATATAATATTAAGTGTGTGCTATTTCTTTCAAGATAGGAATGCAAACTAAAGACTATATTCTCATTATGAATAATTTTATGCCCTAGAGGAATATCAAAAAGAAAAAAAACAAAAATGATCATTAATTTACTCAGCAGCCCACAGTAAGTAGATGTCTAGTTTTTGTTGTATCTGATTATGAGAAGTCAGTGAGGGCCAAATATTCTTGCTTAAAACATGAAACATAAGAATCCATGAAAAATATTTGAGATAGAAAATGATTCCAGTTTACACAAAGTCAGGCAAAGCGGTTCTAAATACTAGTATTCTTAGTTTTGTTGTGTAGAAACATTCTGAATTAATTACTATGTTTAATAATGAATGCTTTGAAAATACTCCATAGCTCATTGTATTTCTCAAAGAACTGTAATAGTGCAGTGGATCTCATAAATAGCTGAGAATGTGCCGAAGAACTTGTTTATCTTGAATTTTAGTAAGCAGCATACTTCTTTGTTCAGTGAGGAAATTCAGTCAGTTTACAGGTAGGCGTATTCTCAGGAGGATGAATGGCTTTGCCCAGGAATAATACCTTGTGGATCAGAATTAGCTTGGGTTATGCACCTAGTAAATTCCACAATTTTTTCATAAGTCTCCCCTTTTAACTCAGCAATGTTTTTTTCAGCTCTGTACTAGACACTAAGAGTCTGTACAAAGAATATTTAATCTTCTATGTGAACTGAGGTTATTTATCCCATCAGTGATGCCAGCCAATAATGAATTGGATTCTACGCACTTTATCAGTAACATTAGCTCTTAAGGAAACAACATGCACAAGTGTCTTCAATCTATGTTTGCTCAGTGTGAACATTCTTGTGAACAGTGCTTTGCAGGAGGCTTCTCCACAATAGTGATCTTGAAAATATGCTACCCTTTCCAGGTCTTCAATCTCTCTTTTTCTTCTTTCCTGAGTTGGTCCAGAATGATAACAAGCCTGAGGTCAGTTTCTGGCTTACTTTCTGAGTAACACAATACTTGCTGAGACACAATACTTGACACCACAACTTAAAGGAGGACAGGTGTATTTTGGCTCACAGTTGTGCTGTAGAGATTTTAGTCCATAGTTGACTGATGCCAAGGCAGAACAGCATGGCAGAGAGGCATTTAAAAGTGAAAGAGCTCATGACAGGAGAAAGACCTCATGCATGTTGGTCGGAAGCAGAGACTACAAGATCAATGTGGGGTACAATTTTCCAGACCATGGCTCCTTGATCTTTCTCCTCCAATCCTCTCCTAATATCACAGTTAGCTATAAACTCATCCATGAACTCATCCACCAATGAGTATCATGCCCCCATGATCCAACACCTCCCCCAAGCCACACCTCTGAGCTCTTCAAGCGTTAGTGGAACGTCTAGAAATAAACCATAATGATCTCATCCCAGATTCTAATTCCCCCATCTCTCCTTTCCCATCATCTCTCCCCTACTGTAAATCAGTAATGAACCCCATAAGCATTCTGGATTTACTTTAGAACAACCCCAACTCACAAATCTCAGAAATGACAAGCACAAACATAAAGAATTTTGTGAAAAAAATATAGCTTCAATGACCAGATAGCACAAGTGTTCCTAAGAAGTGATTATAATTTGCATTCACTACTCTCTGTAGTGGTTTGGTGGTCATGAATTTTCTCAGTTGTTTTTCGTCATGGAAGTATCTTATTTCTCCATCGATTTTCAAAGATAGTTTTTCAGGGAACATCTATCTGGGTTGGAAATTGTTTGCTTTTAAGACTTGAAATACTTCACTCCAAGCTCTTCTTGACTTGATGGTTTGTGTTGAGAAGTCTTCCGTGATTCCGATGGGTCTTCCTTCATAGGTGGTCTGCTTCTTTTCTCTGACAGATTTTAGTATTCAAAGTTCTAAATATTAAAACAGAAACACTAAACCTGCTGGAAGACAAAGTAGGTAGAATATTGAAGACACGCGGGTGGGCAGAGAGTTCATGAAAAAAAACAAATTGGTTTGGAAATACTTTGGGGAATCAACAACTGGGATCTTGCCATATTTAAAAAGTTTTTACATGACAAAAAAATCTCCAGCAGAGTGAAAAGAAAACTCATGAACCGGGACAATATCTTAGCCAACTTTCCCTAGACAAAGGATTTCTATCCATAACATATAAACAATTAAAAAAAAATTGGGCCCTCAAAATTGAAAGACTCAATCCAAAAGTTGGTATTTGAAATGAATACACAATTCTCATATAAAGAAATACAAATGGTAAATATATATATATGAAAAATATTCAGCATCACTGGTCATTTGAGAAATGCAAATTAAAACAACACTGAGATTCCATCTCACTCCAGAAAGAATGGCCAGGATAAGGAAAACTACTAATGACAAATGCTGGAGGGAGAGTGCAACCACTGTGGAAATCAGCGTGGAGGAAGGTTCCTCAAAAAGCTAGGAAAAGAGGTACCACTTGAACCAGCTATGCTGCTTCTGGTCATTTTCCCAGAAGAATTGAAAATATCATACCACAGTGGTATATGTGCACCCATGTTTACAGCAGCACAATTTGTAATAGGCAAATCTTAGAAACAATACAAATGCCCTTCAAATGAGGAATGTATAAAAAAGATGTGGCATTTTAATATGAATGAGTACTACTCAGCTATAAAGGATTGCATTGAAGCTTTTATAGGGAAATGGATGTGACTTGAGACCATACTCATAAGTAAAATAAATTAAACTCACATGTATAAATACCAAATTGTCTCCCTAGTATAAGAAGCTGAAAATGCAAATAAGTCACAAAATCTATAAGTATTGTGTAAGGGTAAGAAACTGCCCAAAAGGAAATATAACTGGGATAGAGTAAAGCAATAAAGAAGGAGGAGAAAGAGGGAAAGGCATAAATTTGTACACACACACACACACACACACACACATACACATAAGACAGCTAAGATGATTATATTACTAATTCTGTTACTTCTTGGAAAAGAACATTTAATACTCATACATCAGTTATGCATATCTATATCTGATAATCTGACCAACATTTTTGAAGATAATAATATGTACTTTAACAACCGTTGTTAAATTTCTATCATCTTGTTTTGAAAGCTTATATTGTTATTTTTTTGTTTTGCTGTAGTTTGCTTGTTTGCTTTTTGTTTTTTTCTTTGTCTTTTATTCTCTTTTAAATTAAAAATCAGTTTGAATTCATTGAAACTGAAGGACTAAGTTTTCAGCTGACCATTACAATGACATATTATTCTAAGAATATGACCATAATAGGAATGTGTTTGACAAAACTGAATACCCAAGAGAAAAATGACTCAATCTATATAGATAGCCACCATTTCATAGCTTTTTCTTCTATAAAAACAAAAACAAAGTACAGAAATGGAGCTGATGCTGAACTCTGTGAAATAATATTCTTCCACAGAAAAGAAATATATGGAAAATATTCCCCCATAGTAAATTAACCAGTTAGGAATATCTATTCATGTCATTAGCAGAAATATTTTACAACTTTATTTTATGCTAATTGCATGTATCAATACACATTATAAGTAATAAGATTATAATAAGTTCAAAAATCATATTTTAGCATGACTTTATGATAATGTTTAATATCGCATATGCTGTTTCTGTAGATGTATCATGTTGGTGAGTTTTGCGCTCAGCTAGAGGTCAAGCAGAGAGTATGAGTGGCCTTAGGACCTGGAGGTCCATGAGTGTGTACCTCCTTCCTCCCCCATTTCTAGGTTTTGATGTCTACTCTTCCTCACCTCAAGTCTCCTCCTCCCAAGAGCAGCCGGCACAGCTTCTGGAAATGATATTTAATGTGAAAACAGAGGTGACCAAATTGATTGCAAAAATATCAGAGTACTAAGAATACTTAAATGTGATATTATAATTAAAGCCAAAATTGGTTTCATAGTGCTCAAGGTTTAAAGAATCATTATTAATATTGATATTTTGGTTTAGGGCAACTAATTTTATGTATTTTTTCCAAAACACTGAGGCCCAACATTCTTCTCCCAACCTTGGCCTCTGTCAAAAGGACACCAATACCTTCTATTCCTCTTCAACTTACATAACAATAAAGAATACCAGAAACTTCATTTGTCTTTTAGAAGAGGGAAGGAAGGAGGAAGAGGAAGGTGAAAGCATACATTTTCTCTTGCTTGTTATTCATTCATACATGATCTATAATAGTATGGTTAAATCTAAAAAATGGATAAGACATAACTTATACTGTTGTAACCACACTATATAGAGCTTATATTTGCATTTACACAGATTTTGATCTACTACATTTGTCATGATATTTAACATATAAGGATTTAAAATTTAGAAAACAGGATACTTATATATTATTATTTAGAAATAACAGTCAGTCCCATTTAAGACCAATGTACCTTTTCTTCACATGCTTTCAATAAATAAGCTTTTCAACTTCAAAAGTTACTGAGAGGTTGCCAAAATTTATGGCCACATATTTACCCAATTATTTCTGTTGTTACATATTATAGCTACAATATAAACAGATACATATGCAGATGCAAATAATAACTTATTTGAGCAATAGGTTTGTGAGCTTCTCTAGCACAAAGAGCCATCTCTTTATGTAGCTTATCCTTAAGCTAATAAAGATGACCTTTGATTTCATATATATTCTTCACATGAATTTGAGTGCTTTCATCTCAAAAACAGTATTTTCACTCTTCTTTAAACATAGAATTGCTTTCACAGACACTTATTTACAAAATAAGAAGGTCAAAATAATCAAGCTGGAACAGCTCAGTAACCTGTGCCTGGGTAAAGATAACAGTGCAGCTGAGCTGCTGAAGTGTTTGCACAGATGTATAAAATGCAACAGTGACAAAACAATAATACCATCTCAATAGCAATTAATGAAAAAATATCTTGATTTTCTAATAGGGAAATATGAAGGTTTTTGAGTGTGTGTGTGTGTGGTACTGGAATTTGAATGCAGGATCATCCCACTGAGCTACATTCCTAGCCTATATTTAATGTTTTATTTTGTGATATAGTATTGCTACATTGCTTAATTTTCCAGGTTGGACTTGAACTCACAATTCTACCAGTTCGGTCTCCCAGAATACTGGGATTCCAGGTATCCACCATCATGCCTGGCTCAACTCAGGATCATAACATTGTTCTACTAAGTAGTCATGTGAAACAAAAGCGTAAGTCTAGACAAGACTTTTACATGACATCCATAGGATCTTTACTTGGAATAATAAAAGAAATGAACAAGCCTGGTTGGAAACCATCTTGAGAGAAACAGTTTCATTCAGTCACATCTACTTCACTCATGGGTAATGGATTCATTCTCTCTGGTCAATGGTACCCAAAACCTATTGCATCAAGCATGCCATAAAGCATATTTTTATAATTGTGAACTTTTAGGACTCATGCTTTGCATTACCTCATTGTCTGCATGTGAATGGTGACCATAGCTTGTTGGTATCCAACATAATCCAGCAAAAGTGATAGACTGTCACTTGCTTGGGAAAGTGATTTTCCAGATAGTTAATACCCCCAAACAATAGAGTTTCTACTAGATCTAAAAGGAGATGATTCTGATTTAAATAAGTAAAAACCTGAAAAGATAGATTGGGCTTCTCTAGGATAAGAGAGTCCGAGCAGTAGAGATTATTTCCTAATTGGCTAGATGAGATCACAGACCATGCATCAAGGAACCGTGTGCCTGAGGTTGCTAAGCACAGCTTCCATCTGACATTCCCCAGAGAGTCTTAGAGCTTAGTCATAGCTGCAAGGAAACGAATTGTGCCCAAAACATGCGTAAATGTGGAAATGGACTTTCTTCCTTTCTTGAACCTCTACATTAGTGTGTAACCCAGTCAACACCGTCATCTTGGTGATTCCTGCAGGAGTAGATCTAACTATTGGAGGCGGGGGAGGGCTATCAACTCACGTAGATTCTGAAATGACATGCAGTTACTTTTAAAGGTGCTATTTTGGAGCGATTTGCTATACAGCACAAGAAAACTAACATTCGTGTTTTTAAAGATAAACTTCAGGGATACTGGTGTCTTCCAGAGCTAATGCAGGTCCATGCTAAAGTGGCTAATTTCAGGATAATTGTTTATTAACCTTGTTCTGATTTTTAGTGAATCTGTCTTCATAGCTTTCCTTCGGTATGGGTTCTTCTAAAATTTGTCTTTATCTGTAAAACAGATTTTGAATATATTTGCTTTGTAGTTATTTAAAGGCAATGTCCTTTTATGCTCAGTGCCATATTTGCATATATTTGAGTGTGTTACTCACAGGTAGCTGCATTTGGTTATTAAGCAGAGTGCCTGTGTGAAAGTCTCTTTATTACACATGCTGTCTCTGTTGTCTGCCCTGAGAGCAGGGCTCAGACACTGGGGAACAGCCCTGGGGAAAGGCACAAACGCCAGCTCATGGCCTTTGTGATTTGAAGGGTTATTTAACATATTAGAACTGTCTTTTTCTACCTGTCTCAGTTTCTCCTTCTCACTCAGAGCATTGCTCTTACCATTGTGTATGAAAGTATTTGAGAAGCACATTCTAAATGCATACGAAAGATTAGAATCTTTCAAAATTATTTAATAATGATTTGATACTAGGCAGACATTAAAATTTTAGGTTGAAGAAGCTGAGTACAATGATGCCAGTCTTAAGTCCTGTATTGCAAAGTCATCCTTCAAAGACAATAAAAGGTGTAATTTAGAGCCTGAGTTCAGGCAATCAAAATCCATATGCTGCTGCCCTCCTTTTGTCAGGTGCTCCTTACTGACACTGTTTTTCACCATTATGCCTAGTACCATCTGTACTGTCTGATTTACTCAGTAGCATTGCAAGTTTCGGTTTCATATCTCACCTCCTATCAGACCCATTATTCACTGACTCTGTGATTCTCCATATCTGGCACGATTATGCAGAGGAATCCTACAAAAGGCACAAATTAATTCCATGTGGCCACTGCTTACTGTTAGGAACCTAGTGACTATCTTACAGGCAATGGCAAAGCAGCTTCTTCATTGCAGCCCTGACTTGCTCTTTTTGAATAGATGTTTTTGCTCTCTGTATAACTCTCACCTATTTTTCAAACTTCAAAGTTGTCGGATTCTTAGTATTTTAATGAGATTAATTGTAGGGCTAGTTTGGTCTTTCATTGATGAATTAATTTGATCAGCATAAAAAACACACATATCAAAAGCAAACCACCAGCCAAGCACTGGAGTAAGTGCAGCCCATACGGAAAGTAGGAAATATTTGCCAACTTCACAGATTTTGAAGGGTGCGGATGCTAAACTTTTCTCATCTCCTATCTGTCCATCACTCATGGGCCTATTAAGTACTTTCTATTCCTGTTTTCAGGGAGAAAATTACAGGAAAAACTTTATCCTCTCTGCTTGACATAGGATATTTCCCAGTCTCCTACAACTTAATCTCATCAACCAGAGTTGGCCATATCATAGGGCCAGTGTACCGATGATACGAAGGAGGCACAGGAGCATTCTGTTGGACCCAGAGGAAGTATCTAATTCAAACAGAATGAATTTCATGCAGATCAGCATAGCGACTATTTGTACTGAGAATCAAAATGTTGTATAAAGCCAGAACAGAAGCAGAAGGATTAGGCTTGTCCAGCAGAAATCCTTACTTTGAAATCTGAGTTACATAGAATGGTTTTAGCAATTATTTTAAAACCAAATGGGCAAACAAAAGGAATTAGGATTGTGATCAGTTTGAGATAATGAAAGATCTCCTGTAAGACTCTGTTCATTACTTTGCACTCTTTTAGTTCTAGTATTTAAAGGTTCTCTTCTCTGTTCTTCTAATTATATGATCAGAGAATTAATTCTGATCCTTTACCATTTGAAGACTGAATTCTCTATCATATCTGGCTCTATATTTTTAACTAAATAAAAATGCCATCTATTCCCCCTCTATGAAATACTAGAGGCTTACACTATCACAGTACTTTTCTTTGACTTTTGGGCTCACAGGAGCTTTTTTGCACAACTCTTTGAATTTCTCAAAAATTATTTACTGACCTGAAGAAAAACATAGGCTTTAGTAATTCTTCTGGGAGGAGATACACAAGGAGTGGAGGACGGAGAAAAATCTCATCACCTAAGTTTTAAGTCCTATCTTTTTCTTCTTCATCCAAATTTCTTTTTCAATTACCCCACTGCTCCACATCAGTTGGCATGACTCTTTCTCTTCAGATTCCAGCCCTATACCCTCTCACATCTTAACACTCCTCTAGTTTAAAAACAGATGAGTAAATTTTTCATATATGCTTGAGGAATAGTGCCTTCACTTTTTTGAGGTACACATGCTAGCTCTGTGGTGGATTAACTAATGGTCAACTTGTAACACCCAGCTGAGCTGAAGCAGCATGGTTCTGGGTATGGAAGGCCCACCTGAGGACTGTTGCAACAGCATAACAGGAGAACTGGAGGAGAAGATAGTGCGCTGTTAATCTTTTTGGAGAAGCTGGACATGCTGGCTTTCCTAATATGAGCTCTGTTGTTCTTATCACAGGAGATGCTCCAGTCTTCTCTGTCACTGAGGATGGATGTGTTCTTTATTGGGGAGCTCTAGCCCTTGAGTGTTGCTCCCTAACTCCCATGCAGATCCTACATCCTGCTGGCACAGATCCTTGCTCCCAGTGGCACAGACTTTCTAGCTTTCAAAGCTGACCTTCGGGACTTCTCAGCGCAGATCCTTGATACAGGTTTATATGAGTTATTGTTATGGACACTAGATCTCTAACTTGACTCATGGAGGACATTGCCATGGACTCTAGGTCTTCAGCTGGACTTGTGCAGAATATTACAGTTGGATACAGACACTCAGCTCAGTTGTTTGGGTCTCCAGGTCATGGACAGATCTCCCTCACTCTTTTGCATTTGATTCTTTGGGTACAATAAAATAATCCTATAAACCTATGTCCTGTAGTAAATCTTTTCCCTTGTAAACCCTAACTACAGCAAGCATGAAGTATATCTTTCACGTATGTCATTCTGAAATTAAGAAATCTCAAAGACAATGTACTATTTAAAATATCTTATGGCACATAAGCCAAGTTTGGAGGCAGTTTTCTGCTTTGAATATTTACTTAGTGAGGACTTCTTCAAAATACAATATTTATGTTTACCTTTAAAAGATTATGAAATTGAGTTTGTTATGAAAAAATGTTATATACTATGGTTCATATACAAAGATGTCAATGTTTCCATATGAGCATTGCACTCCTTTATGGTGAGTGAAATATATTATCATATGAAAACTATAAAAATTGTGAAGAATTGAACTTGTGTTATATAATAGCATCAAAGTGCCTTAAAATTTAGCTAATAAATTTCATTGTTAATGCTTAAATATCTTAAAAGGATTATTGTCTTTATGGCCACTAATAGTATCACTTACTATATGCCATTTCCTGTACACTTGGTCATAAGAGGAAACTGCACTCACATTCTGGGTCCAGAATTAGCTGACTGTGGTCTCTTAGTAAAAATATTTGTTTCATTCCTTGGTTTCCTCATTGTTAAAACAGAAATTGATTAAATATTTCACAGTACATCTTATGTATATTCATAACCCAATTTATTTCAATCTGCTCATTGATGAAGAAGAAAATGCTATCCAATTCTCAGCTTTTGATTGCATTGAATAACATGGTATGGACAGGGGATGCACAGTGGTGTTTGGAGTGCAGAACCTGCTTGGGAACTTCTGCACATGCATTTATGCAAGCATCTCACTTATGAAGGCAGCTAGAAGGAGATGAGAAATAGATGCAGTATGCTTTGCACTGATTTATCAGGCAGCACATAAGCACTTCAAATGTAATTGCCTTTGCTTCAAGATGGGCTTGCTGGGTAACTTCCACTGCACAGAATTGCTGATTTGTTTCATTAGGGGATTTTTGCCTTTCTTTTTTCTTCCCCTCATCTTTAATAAGTCATGTCAGGATGCACAGGAAAGGTTGTATGGACTTCCCTGTTGATCCAGAGTGTGTCAAAGGATTAACTATAAAACAAAATTGCTATTTTTCCCTTTCCGCACAAGGGCCATCCATTGAATGGAGAGAGAGGCAGATCCTTTCCCAGAGCACCATGGCGTGCAGTGAAATATTGGTATTCGAATTAGAGTCTAATCAGGCGAAGCAGACAAAGTGACGTGTTTCAGCCTTGTCTTTTTTGTCACCAATTACCCCAGACTCCTAGTGTTCATGTCTTCCATGTACTTTCTTTAATTAGCACTTTAATAGCTTGGCTTCAGAGAGTTGGTTCAGGAGAGAACTTTCCCAAAGCTGCCAAATGGTCACAAGCAGGAGGTGATTAAATTTAGTCTCAAGCACCAGGCATCTGCATGCATTCTTTGTGTCACAGTGTGCTTTTCAAGATATGTTCCCAATAACTCCTGACCAGAAGGATGTGTTGCTGTCAGTAAGTGCATTTGGGAGAGGTGTATGGCATCGTTAACCACTGTCTGCATACGATTGATTCAGATCAATTTTCATAATAAGGTTCTTGACTCTCCATTAAACACTGGTTATGTTGTATGGGGAAGGGAAAACATTTATGCACAGATTATTGTTTTGTTAGCCTTGAACCAGGAGAAACAGAAAACAAAAAATACTGTGCTTTAATTTTTATTAGCCTTTCATCTGTAAATTATTGATGGGCCCCATCAGAATAGTCTCTGTCTAGAGTTTTAACCCTTTTCATTATATATACTGATTTAATTTTATGCAAATTTTGTTGATAGTAATTAAAGCAAAAAGAATACCTCCTACTAATGCATCTCAAAGGACTTGATATAGTAACTTTCATAATATGATTATTAAAAATACAGCCTCCATGGAAACATGGTGAGTTGGTGAGTTTTATTTTCTTCATATTTAACATTTCTGAAAATAAGATGAATAATATGAGACAAAGGATAATTTTAATTTAATTTAATTTTTAGATCAGTAATGGTGCACATTACTATTAATGACATATACAATAGTTTTCCACATATTTAATATTTGTCTTTCTATAAAACATAATTTATATTAAATGCTACATTGCTTGTTTGCTTTAACTAGTTAGTATACCTCATTTCTTTGAGTCAAATTGTTTCTCAGTATTTACGCAGTGCATATTTAATTTTTTTAAAAATCCTCATGTGAAAGCATTATGAAATACTACAATTTTCTCCTGTGAAATGTATGGTTTTAAAGGTTAATTTATAATTCAATGTCTACTTTAAAAAATTGGTTCCTTGGTCAAGTAAGAAAGCCCACAATGCAGTGATTGAAGTGTTGTCTCTTTCAATACAGAATTGTTGAGGGTCATTCTATATAATTTTGGGGGCAAAATCATTTCACGACTGACTTGTGGTCAGTCTGAGGCCTGTAGCTTGCCACACAGCCAACCTTGCTGTGTGGAAACATAACTCTGTATGCCACCTGTCACAGCTGAGGCCTCAAAAATCCTGTGATGCAGTGATGTTCCAGGGCAAGATTACATCAGCTAAAGGCATCGTGGTTCCTTGAAAACTAAATGGTAATAAAAAAAGAGTTTCTTAGGGAAGGCTTTGCTTCTTGTCGGCTTCTTCTTCTCCTCCCTATGCACAGACTGATGGGGGAAGAACCAGATTCCTGTCCTTTGCTGTGCATTGGTGCCATTCGTGGACTTATGGGAGGAGAACAAGAAGCCAACAAGAAACCAAGCCCTCCCTGTGAGTTGGCGCCATGTGTGGGTCACTGAGGGAAGAGCCAGCTGTCAGCCCCTTCTGGCGCATGGGCTGGGAGGCAAGAAGAGCCTAGGATCCCCGCCCCCTCCTTGAGTGACCAGCTTATCCTGAGAAACACAGGCTGTGATGGTAGTTCTTGAGGTAAAATACAATTTAATGCTTGTAGTGTTTTCAAGACTTGTAGACTTTTCAAGACTAAAGCTGATAGTCTGATTCAGAGGATAACAATACACAATGTAGCATCTATGGGGGATCTCCTTCTGAAGGGAGTAGCCATTGTTAATCCCCTATTAGCTTGTTTTGAAGTCCTGTATCATTTTCATTGTTTTATTTGGTTAGGTTTTATTCACTTTTGCCTTGGTTGATTTTATTATATCTGATGGCCTGTGCAGCTATTTCAAAGATAACAAAATATAGTTGGATAGCCATTTTGGATTTCGTATTATCTTATTTTGAAGTCCTTCATTGCATTCATTGTTTTGTTTTCATTGGTTCTATTCTGCTCTGTTTTGTTTGATTTTTACTATGTCTGAAGATACGGGCCACTATCAAGACAACAAGAGGCATTAGGTAACAATTGTTGATTTCCTATTATCTTGTTTTGAAGTATTATGTCACTTACACTGGTTTGCTTTGCTTGGTTTTATTGTGTTTTGTTTTGCTTGGTTTTATTCACTTTAAAATAAAAATTACAAAAAACTGTTGTTTCACCTGGATAAAGGGCAAACTTCTGATTAACCTGCCATCTCTCTTCATTATTCTCTTTAGTATAAGATACTTATTAGCTTAAGATCACTTCCACCATCTGAGTCACCCAAAGTGATCCTAATGAACACGAGATCCTTCTCAGTACAAGACCACTGTCACCTTCTGAGTCACTTGATAGTCCCCTCACCACTTTCCTCAGTGTAACTGCCATCAATAAATATGGATGTTCTGGTTGCCTCCTGGCCTTTTGCTTCCTGTGAACAGCTTGTCATCCCAGATCCCCCTTACATCCCCATTTTTTCTCACTCTTTCTTTTCACCATATACTATAATACCTTTCAGGAGATTGGGGTTTACTGAAGGGGTCAGATAGAGAATCTTCTCAAACATCTTTGGAGTGAGAAAATGTAAAATTCCTCCTGTTCTACTGGGCAGTGGAAATTAGAAATGACATTAAAATGATGGAGGCCTTTAAATGTTGACAATGATATTATAAATTGAAAACTATGTTTTAATTTTGTAATTATAAACTTACTAATGCATATTTAGAAAGAGCATAAAAATAAAAAAAGAAACTGCTCAAAAGGAAAGAACTTTGATGAGGGGAAAAGAGAAAAGAAAGAAGGGAAAAGATTATCTATCCATATATTTATACAATATAGATAACTATGTAATTAATTTCTGTTAGTTCATCAAAAAGAACAGTTTGTACTTCCATTGTACAATTGTTTGATCATTTTTTCATGCTTATATCTTGTAATCTGAATGATTACTTTGAAGATATCGATATGCAATATATTAACCAGTGTTAATCTATTATTTTGTTTTGAAATTCTGTATCATCATTTTTATTTTGTTTTATTTTTAAAATATAAAAAGAAAACAAGAAATGTGAAAATTATGCATTAGTGTATATACAATAGCTTAGTCAGTATTGTATGAAATATATACACATAAAATTATATTATGACGATGTGAAACTTTTTCACTGTAATGTATTATATTTAAATATGATACAAAGTTAATATGCATAGGATATAGTTATGGATCCAGCATATTAAGTGTGAGGCTAGAGTTTGTAATAAACAAAACCATGGTTAAATTTAATTTTGCAACTAGCTCATGCCAGGCATTATGCCACTTCACGTACCAGCTCTCACAAAAATCCTGTGAAGTGCCTACTTTATCTTTTTCAGCACTCAAAATAATCCTATTTGAGAAATCTGAAGCTTAAAGAAGAATGAGGTGTCTGATTAGTGTGACTCAGCCAGTTAGAAACAAAGCTAAGACTCTTAACTTGAATGCTAGGCCGTGCTCACGTAGTGTTTAAGCATTCTGCTCTTAAGTCAATCCTACAGTGGATAGACACTGAAGTTATTTGCAAGATTTTTATGCTGTTAATACTATATAATACTATATGTTTACTATCATTTCATGCTTATTTTTGAGGAGTTAACAAACTGTTTTCTTAGAGTAAAATATGAAGTCTAATATATATTGCAGTATTTTCTCCCAGAAAGGCCACACTAATGCGTATGCTCATATCAGCATATAGATCGTGCCTGTTTCTCCATATCGTCACATATGTTGGATATTGATATTTAGTACTTTCTATGCAGGTTTTGAAGATTCTAGGATAACAACCTGCTCAGGAAAAGCATAGGAGGTATGAATCTTACAGTGTAGATCATTGTTTTGGTTTGTATCTAGATGTTTATCTAGATGTTCCCCCCAAGCCTTATGCACTCATAGATGGAGTTTTTCAAAGATGGCTGGATCTAACACGTGTGAATATGAATTAAATTTGTGTTTGGGTTTATTCCACTGATTGGATTGGAACACTTCTGGGTGTGACCGAGAGGATTTAGGGAAGAGATAGGCTCCACCCTGGATGTGGGTGGTACCAATCAATACATTTGCAGCCTGGATGAAATAAAAGGATACCGAAAAAATGAAGACTTTGCTGCCTTTTGCCTGCCTTATCATAAACTTTCTCATCTGCAATACCCCTCTGCTGTACTTCCCTGCCTGAGAGCTACCTACTTGACTATGGACTGGAACTTCTCCAAACTGTGAGCTAAAATAAATGTTTTCCCCTCTAATTTGTGGGTATGTGGGATTTTATTCCAACAACAAAAAAGTAGCTAAGACAGTCCTCACATACTTTCTATTGCAGTCATAAAACATGTATAACACACTTATTTTGGAAGATAAAGAAATTATCACTTGCTCCAAAAGCTCGGTGAATACTACAGTGCAGAGATTGTTGGCAAGGATGGAATGAGACATACAGTCATTTATATTTGTGCTTTTAAGTTTCCAAAATTTAAATATTGGATGTTTCAGAAATAAAATTTAATGTTTAGAATTAATTTTACGTCCTTGAGGATTATTATTCACATGCAAGTTTTGAAATGCAAGTTTTGAGATGATTCTTTCAACAGCTGACAGTATTTTCTTTAAAAATTTAAACTTTCATTTGGTCACATTGTTTCTGATTCAAAGAAAATTGAGAAGAAATGTACAAGGAATTTTCATGCATCCTTCAGACTTTCTAAACGGAAGCACCCCCAAACACACCAATTTACACATGCAGAGAAATATCTATATTATCTGTTATTGGGGAAATGGCATCATATATTACAGAGTGACTATCTTTAGATATTTAAACATTCCTGAAGGGAAGGGTAATATTTTATGTAACTTTTTCATACTTTTAAAATAAGGAGTTTATATAAACATGCTATTATCTAATCTATAGAACTTTTACAAATTCCATCAAGCATTCTCATTCTGTTGCCGTTCAACAAAATTTCATCAAGAATTCTCATTCAAATGTCACTCTAGGTCATATCTTGTATGTATTATCATGCCATTTGTAGAAAATAAAATATGCTTTGTGAGGATAAACTGCGCTGATACTGTGTTCTAGTGAGTGATCACCTCCTGAGGAGTGAGGTTAGAGTGTTCCCTTTCCAGTGGTGTCAGCCTTCGGCAGGTGCAGGGTCAGCCTTTTTTGTTGAAAGGCATATTTTTTTCTTTGTAAATACTAAGAAATTGTGCAGTGATACTTCGGACTAATGAAAATATCCTGTTAGTACTCAAAATTTCCAATTTTACTGTATATTGATAATTTTAGCTTTAATTATTATCTAGATGGCTACTAATGATTTTATTCCCTCTATATTGATTAATGCTGTTTTAAAATGTTCCTGCTCTCTTCAGTACAAGTGATGACCTTCACCAATTAAATAGTTAAGTAATATGCAGATTATTGCTTCTGTCTATGTTAGACACATGGCTGTAATTTGCTTTTGTTTCTCAATGAAACATTTTTAATGTCTCAGACTTGACCCATTGTAACTACTACATACAAATATCGTGTTCTATGGACATATGTTACATAATGTTTGCAACAATATTTTTTTTCAAATCACCATGAATTTTCCAGTCTAATCCTGAAATCATTCATTTATCCAAAATTAATTAGTGTATAATGAAATTTAAAGCCCAAGATCAAGCGCTAGGAGGCTCATTTGAGTTGCATGCAGTTGTGTGTCAGACCTTCAAGTACTCAGATCTAGGAGATAAGTCTATTCATGTTCAGAAGCATATAAAGATAAGCTTTACCTATCAGTAGATATACATTTAAACTTATAAGTTCCTACTGACATTTTAAATTCCAAGTGATACAGATAATTCCAGAATTCCCTATATCTATAGCATACCTCTATTTTCTGATAGTGAAGAATCTTTTTCTTATCACAATATATTTACTTACTATATTTAATATCAAAATGGTCAGGGAAAGACATAGAAGTGCATTTGAATTGCCAATAAGTGCCTCGATGAAAAAAAAAGTATAGGTGAAGAAAACTTATCTGTCTGTCTGTCTATCTATCTATCTATCCATCCATATATTTGTATACTTTAATTGCCATAGAATTACTACTCCATGTACACAGAATGTAAAATGTAGAAGAAGTTCCTTGAAGAAAGGACCTTCCTATATAGCTGGACTGTTCCCCAGCGGCCACGGCTTGGTACCCAGCACGGAGGTAGTAGAAACTTTAGGAGTTGGGGTTTAGTGGAAGGTATTTACATCATTGAAATCATGGCACCAAATGACATTGTGGGATTCCATCTGTGCTTTCTTTTTCCTTCTGCTTGCTGAATGACAGCCTGAGCAGTTTACTCTCCTGTGTATTCTCTCATGTGTATTTGCCATGATGAGCTGCATTCAGCAGAGGCCCAAAGCAATGGGGCACTCAATCATAGAATGAAATTTTCAGAACTATTAATCTGAATTAGCCTTTATTCTTTTTAAGATAATTGCTTCAGGTGTTTTATTATACTGAAGGAATGCTGATGAATGTAGCCTATTTTTCAACATAAATTTTAGCTTCCAAATTTATATTCAGAATATTAAATAATATAATTTGTAAATAAAGGTTCAATTTTGTATGAGAAGGGTGATTTCTGTCTTTAATATGGGAGACTCTATAACACTCGATTTCATAGCTGTATATTCTCCTGCAGATGATCTTTGCCTGACTTACTTCCAAATGGCTTCATAGAGTTGACCTGTATTGTTTATTATCTGGTTCTGGCTTAGTTGCCAATTTACTGTGAGAGACTTTAAGTTCTCCTTTTTGGATTGTGTCTTACCTAAAAGGTTCAGAGGGTATCAGAGTGCTTTCAACTTTTCTTTTCTATGTACCTTACTCGACAATCGTATCAAAGTGCACACACACATACACTTTTTAATTTGTGTTTGGAGATGACTGTTGTATGGGCTACCTTTTTTCTATGAATTTAAATATATTTCACATTTGTTCCTTCAGCTATGATATCCATTCTCACTAACGAAATTGTTCAGAGCAGTTCTTCAATAGAAAAAGTACATGAACTTCATATTGTGTGGACAAACATCAATTTTCATTTCAGTGAATTTTGATTATTTTAGTGAGATTCTAAAAGCAGTCATTTAGCTGTGTTAGTTGTAATCATTGTGTGATGGTTTTAATTTGGTTAAATATTTAACTCTTGTACAAGAAACAACACATATATGCAATATGTTCAATAGCTCAAATTGAAACTTTTGAAAAACTATAAAATATATAAGTTTTCACTCTTTTTAGTTATTTCTCAATAGCTACACATATTTGCATCCTGGACTATTGTTTTTATAAACTCTGCTTCTCATTCAAAGAATGGCTTGTCCTTAGTTATTAGTCATACTTAATTTGAAATGTTTATTTTACAGATTAACTGTGTATAGTTGCTAAAATCCATAAATTGATTAGTATATTCGTTAATCACTGTAGATAGCTGATAATTTTTACATGTGAATGTGGGCTAATATAAAAACTAACTGAAAATAAAGCTCTACATGATATTAGCAAACAGTATAATGAAGTGGTTGATCAAAACTCATTATGCAAGTTTAATGAGCCTTGCTATTTTAACCATCAAGTAGCAAGTAGAAAACCATGTATGTATTTTCCTGGCTATTATCAATCTGGCTTTACATTCTATAAATTGTTTTTAAATTGTTTTCTGTTATGAAGATGAAATTATGTGTGGAGCTTGTAAAATCTTGCATTAGAGAAACAGAAAGGATTGTTATAATCCAGATGATCAGAGTGGTTACTGATAAGCCACAGGAAGATACATGATATCTAAAAGGAAAGTCAAAGCAATAGAGAGAAGAGTATCAGAGCCATTCCCAGTTCTTATGTTGAGAGGTGCTGGTGCATGGAGACTGCTCATTGCCCTTTCAGCTTGGTTTTGTGATAGCATATGTCAACTTAATGATTTGAGAGAGTGGGAAACTGGTACAGACTGTTAGATGATGTTTTTTTTACATATAGACATCCAAGCAACTTTATATCTAAATTTGTGAACACAAGTCTCTAACATAGTAATTGCATTTCTTGAATTTTACCTAACTGATAGTACTGTTATTTAAGGATATACTGCAGAAGGGGCCAGGGATATAGCTCAGTGGTATAGCACCTGCCTGGTAAGAGTGAGGTCCTGAGTTCAATAACTGGTACCAAAGTGTATGTGTGTGTGTGTGTGTGTGTGTGTGTGTGTGTGTCTGTGTGTGTCTGTGTATTATACTATACAGATACTCACTGAAGAATTTAGTATCATAATGAAACTATGAAAAATTATTAAGTGCAGTGCTTGTACATTGGGGAGATATAAGCAAGAGACAAGGTAGCTTTTGAAGAAACTAGCATTGAAAACGTATGAGAAAGATTACTTTGAAGAGAGGAGCAGATGGCCTTGTCACATATGGAGTGAGAAAAACAGCTTATGGAGGGTATTACAATTCAGTATCCATACAATCACATGCACATATATATTTACACATATTACACACACATTCACACATAACCATTCTACCAGAATGGAATGTTGAGCCTACGTATTTTTATCCCTGGAAGAATGTATTTATAGGAATCTGTCTTATTCTCTACATATACTTTTTTTTCTAGTAAAAATCAAACAAACTCATAGTAATGGTGAAAATTCATGTTCTTTGTAATACTGTAAAATATAGCTTCTCTCTCTTTCTCTCTTGTCTCGTGTACTGGAGATTGAATTTGTAACCTTGTGCTTGCCAGGCAGGCACTTATGACTCTGAACTAAATCCCTGTCCCCTAGTTTGTATACTTCTGCATTCATCTGTATTCTGAAATTTGAAGGAATTCGGATGCAATTCTTTTTTTTTTTTATCGGTACCAGGGATCGAACTCACGACTGCCTGCTTGCAAGGCAGGCGCTTATGCCGCTGAGCTAAATCCCCAGCCTGGGATGCAATTCTAACTGCACTACATTCCAGGTACTAAGTGATCTGTTCACTTCCCTGTGAACTCTGTTCTTCTCTGTTATTTCAGGTAAATAATCCTTGCCTCTTTATAGGAATTATTCCTAGATTTCTGCACTAGATGCCATGCCCTTGAGTATGTAGCAATACTAGTCTCATTCTCATATTTTATATTTACATAAATTAAAATTTGTATATATATATATATATACACACATATATGGAAGTTAGAAACTATACATATAATGTATTTCAGTCTAATCTTATCTAATAGCCTAGTAATTAAGTAGAAAAATTAGTGATTTTTGAAATAATATTTAAAATAATTCTAACAATATTTTTAGATATTGCATATATGTGATTTCTAGCATATGCCAAATACAATATAGTATTGAAACTTTTCAACATACAAAACTAATGTAATTACTCCCCACCTCTTAGATATCGCTCTTCTCACTTGTTTTTTTCCTTTGTTTAGTTTCAAAATTCCTTTAAAATATTGACTATATTTTCAGTCTCTAATATCCGTCCATTTTCTTTCTTGAATTACTTTCCACTTGGCCTTTTTCTATTATTCTTCCTCCGAACATCTTGCCAAAGACATTGCTGTTAACAAGTGTTTTTAAGTCTTCTGAAATCTTCTCATGAGGCTCATCTGTTACTAGTATTTGACAAAGTTGATCAGTTATCTTCAGAAAGGCTTTCCACTTGGTTTTGAGAATCAAACCCTCTGATTTTTTCCTTCTTTGCTAACCATCTCTACACACATCTGTAGTATATCTTCCCACCACATTGCTCACTGACCTATACTTCCTTGTGAAACGCATCAGTTTCTTGCTTGTAACCACTGTCTATGTGTTAATGGTTTCTAAATTGATATCATATACAAATTTCCAGCCTACCCTGTGTACTTGCCATTTCTACTGGAATGGCTAGAATGTGCCTTATATGGAACATTTCCAAAGAAATGAAAATTGATAGATCGTCAATCAAATTCACTTGCTAGAGTTTCCTAGTATCAGTGAAGATTATAATGCCAAATTTTCAGACCTCAAATAGTTGTTCACATTTTTGATTCTTCATTTTGATTCACATCCCATATCTCATAAACAGTGAATTGCACTAGCTTCAATATAGGACTAAAGTCCTTCTTTATCTCATTTCTTCCTGCATGGCTTTGCTCTCACTCACCAGCACCCTTGTCTGATTTCTATTCTACCATGGCTTCCATTTGGTCCACCTTTTGTAGAGCAATTGGATCTTAATAAATGTGCTAATCCTATCATATTGCTATGAGTAAATTGATGTGGTTAGTATTTTATTGATATAGAATGTGACATATTTTCCTTATTTGTTGATTATTTACTTTTATTAATTTAAGATTTATGTGAAAATTAAACTGATTTCTCATCTTAGTAAAATGTATTTTTTGGTTATTTACACATTATAATTTTAATGATACATGATTTTCTCTTGGCCTCTAGTGGATGCTGGTGATCCAAGGATTCCTGAGCTTGCAGTCACATAATTCCAGCTATGTTCCATCTGTGTATTTATGTGCTCTTCCTAAAAGGATAGCAATAATTGTGTGTTTATAACTGACACATTTCATTTTGAATTCATGTTATGTTAGTTTTAAAACAAATCTCTAAGTACAAAATTGCGGGGGAAAATGAAATATGCTGTCTAATTATTACTTTCTACCATAAATGATGCACAATTTTACAAAAAAAATATCACTACTATGTGTCTATTTTACTACATTCCAAGCAGTCTAGCATACAAAAAATAAAATTTTGAAATCTTCTCAATTATGAAAACCTATGCATTTTCATTTCCAACACATTTGTGCAGTAGCAATAGATGCTTCTTTCAATAAGCAATAATATTTCTTACCTTATCAATCATCTGTTCATAAACTTTGCCAAATTTTGAATTGTATTTTTAATACTGTTATCGATTTGTGAACGCTCTTCATTCTCAATATTTTTTACCATGATAAAATATGCATAATGTAAAATTTATTATCTTAATCATTCCAATTGTACAGCTCATCGTTGTTGTATACCTGTCTGATCATCTGACTTCAAAACTCTTTTCATTTTAAAAGACTGAATTACATGCATTAAACAACAGTTTTCTACTCTTTCTTGCTCCAGCATCTGGCAACCACCATTCTTTTTTCTGCTCCTGTATGACTTTCATTACTCAAAGTACTGTACCTCATATGCATAAAATCACCTAATATTTGTGTTTTATTGTGACTGGCTTATTCCTCTTAGAATAATGACCTCAAGGTTTATACATTTCTAGAATGTCAGAAAAAAATAGAGAATACAAAATAAAGCATTTACTAACATCATATTAATTCAAGTTACTTTTCTTATGAAGGTTAAATCAGAGAATTTCCTTATTGTGCTGACTAAAACTGGCCTGTTTGAGTACTTGACTGTTATCTCTCTCACGGTTTCTTAGAGTCTTTTAAACGGTGAGTACTTTAATCTGAGTGCATGGCATTGATACGGTCTGCTGTGACCCAGCAGAGGTCACAGTCTTAATCAATGGCTTCTCAGAGTTTTTATTTAACAATAAAATTGTTATAATACAAAAATTTCTCCTAGTGGTTTTGATTAAAATTCCATTATGTTTATTAATTTTATTAATTTTGATGTGTTTTTGGTATTGAGTTTTCCAAAAACAGTAACAAATAATACCTGTCCAAAAACAGGCAACAGCTACTCTACTTGCTTACTCATTTTTTAACATTCTTGAATAAAATTTTACTAGTTTCTATGTATCAGTCTTGTATAATTTTTGTTAGATTTATTCCTAAGTATTTTATAATTTGTGGTTTTACTAGTTGAAACTGATGACTTTAAATGGTGACTAAAAAACATATAAATGGTTCATTTGTTTTTGAGTAAACACTTTGTAACAGGTTGGTATTTTTACTTAGACAATTTAAGGAAAAAAACTTAAAACCATATATTGAAAGCCTTCATTCCAAGTGCTGATACTATGATGATGTTATTTCCTAACTTTGTCTCAGGTTAGTGCCTCACAATATGGTCTGAACAGTGAATGGGCTTTCCCACTGCAGAAGATTGCTGGCTTCGCATAAAAGTGTTTAGAGTCACTGGCTAAAATCACAGACTACAATGTCCTCACACGCAAAGTTTGTCACATATGGAATACAGTCTCTAAACTCTCTATGGAGTGGAAGACTAAACAATTAAACCAAGCATCTGCAAAAGCAGGTTAATACTTCCTGCCATCACATAACCTTTATGAATCAGACCTACTAAGAAGGAACCAGGAACAAGAGTCCTTTTCTTCTTGGTGACCATAGCCTCAACAATTGGCCATAGCCTCAATAGACTTTTCTCTGAGGGTGAGTGCTTAGCCCTGGGTTTTGTTGAGAAACTAGGCTTGTTCTCCACCCAGGGTTTCTGAGCACTTGAGGCTTTGTGACACAGTGGAAGCTTGAGCAACAGTAAGCATCTGTCACTACCTGGACGTCTACCAGTGGCAGAGAACCTCAGTGTGGGAGGCTAAGAATGGAAACGGTCATGCACATTAGATCAGATTTCCCAAAGTCCCACAAGTGAAGACTCTCATGATCGTTTCATCTCAGAGGAAAATTCTACAGTCTTAGTCTTAGGAAAAGATAAGAAAAAGCACACCAAGTGTCATTAAATCTGCTTTACGGATTTCAGACCGCTTTAGTCTATGAATGGAATACATATTTATCATCTACCTTATCTGCCTAAAAGAGGAAAGTGTTTTTAAAAAACAGTTGTAAGATTATGAAAGGAGGGAATCATATAGCCCAAATCAGTGAAAACTGTAGACTATACATATAAACTTATAGGAGGCTCAGATATAGGTCTTCTAAAACAATTACAGTTACCATGTCTAAGAAAATAGAAGGCAATTCTGGTAAAAGGACAATAAAAGGGTGTGCCAAGGACATACTCTTCAATCAATAGTTCCATAGGAATAAGGAAAAATGGAGAATAAAAATAAAACAAACTATCGACAATGTCTGACTTCAGCAAATATGAAATTAGGGAATATCCAAGCTTCAAGATAACTCTATTTAATACTGACAAGCAACAACTAAAGTCCACCAAATTTCAACAAGCACTGTCTTACATGCATTTATCCTGCTTTGAGAAAATTAAAGATTATAGAGCCACCTAAAATTTATCTCAAATCAGGCCAGCTCAACTATCGGTCTGCCGGCACTGAAATACATGAGAGCATGTTTTAAAAGAGAGGCAGGAAAAAAACATGTGAAGGAATTGTCATTTGCAATGCATAGTTTCTTGGGAGAAAAAAGTCACAAAGGGGAAAAACAGGCTTTCATGCACAACTGGGTTGGTAAAAGGGAACAGAAGTAAAAGGGGAGCTGGGTGTTGTGGCAGGTGCCTATAATAGCAGCACCAAGGAGGCTGAAGAAGAAGCAACACTCGGAGTTCAAGGGCAACCTGGGCTATAAAACAAGTCCCTTTCTGAAAATGCAAAAAAACAAAAAGTGTCAAAAGAGGGTAAATTTAAGCCTGTAAAACAGAATATAAGCAAGACGATGACATATAAGCCCTCTTCTATCTCTTAAAGCATGTGGGTTCATTTTCTTCAGCATATAATGACTAATATTTCCTATTTTAAGATAAACTGATATGATTGTTACTTTTTCTAAAGCCTGATCATTCCTGGAGAATTCCCAGATGATTTGCTAGGAAGGAACTGAGTCTACAAAATAAGTTAAAGGATCTGCCCTTTGTGTGCTCACAGCTCTGTAGCATTTTGAAACCATACTGTTGTTACAGATTTGAAGCTCCAGAGCTGTCTTGATTTCAGTATTGACAGCTTTATTATAGTTTGGTAGTAGGTAAAAAACGTACTCTGCTTCATTTTTCCATTACAAAATGACGCCTATATTATAAATTCAGTAGTATTTTTATAATACTTATTTCACCATTCTGTTGGAAATGTTTACTTTTAAATGTGCCTTCCTTGAACCCATGCAGGGATTATGTGTGTCATGGACATAATTGTATTTTCTTACATAGTCTAGAACTTAGAAGGGCTTCAATAAATAATTTTGGAATAAATTGTATTATGATCTGCATTGAGTACTCATGGGTGAAATTGTGTACTTGGATTCATGCAGTAGGTGAAATTACATATGTATATTGTCTTTTACAGCACCTAGATTAATGACACTTGTGTATATGTAACAAGAATCACATATTAGGTGAATGGAGTTCACAATGATAGAGCCAGTTAGAACTGACATTCAGAATTACTCTGTGATGTTGTAATTAGTTAAATCACATAGACTTTTAATTGTTGATGCCTTTTAACTTGTTTCCTATGTGATGTCCCTAAATTATACTTGTAGTAAATATGTTAGTGCTTGTAGTCTTTGTTTCTCAGACTTTATGCTTGAAATGTTAACAAATGATACCAAAATAAAATTTAGGGGTTTGTTTATATGATTATTAATATATTAAAGATACATCCACTGCTAAATGTTTTTTCTTTATTTATTTATTTAGGTACCGAGGATCAAACTCATGACCTTGTGCTTACCAGCAGGCACTTGTGCTGCTGAGCTAAATTACTATCCCTTTTTCTTTTATTTTTGACAGACATTTGTAGTACTGTTTTTTTGTCACAATGAATGGTGGTCTTCTTTCCATTGATCTGCATTTTGTAAATATCCCTTCAACTTGAGATAATTTGTATTTCTGACAATTGCATCTGTATTTGGTCTATCTCAAGATATGCACAAACTGTAGACAATTTTCTTGCCAAAGTGTAATACACATCATCTCTAACCCAATTTTCACCAGTCCTTCTTCCCAGCAGAATCTCACTAGGCTGGCCTTCACTGTCTGCATTCCTGTCACCATTCTGGTATTCAGAGCTTTGAGCAGAACCATCCATCAGGGTCTGCTTGCAAGATTTTAGAGCTTTTCTAGCCACATCTTCAAATCTTTCCAAAATATTGTCATGAACAACCTTGGAAGGTTTCTGAACCACATGACTATATATAGTAACAAAATGACCCCACTCAGTGCCAGATATAAGAGTTGGTTAGGTTTCCTGTTACTGGGAAAGAAATACTTGGTGTATGTAGTTTAAAGAGGCTTGTTAAGCTCACAATTCCAGAGGTTTCAGTCCATGGTAGTCTGGCTACAGGGAAGAGATATATTGGCAGCGGGGTTGCTAGAGGGGTGCTATTCCCCTCCTGGTGGTTGGAAGCAGACTGGATTGGAAAGAGCAAGACCATCTTAGTGAAAAGGAATACAGACTAGATATAGTCCCCAAGGTGATGGTCCTGTGCACCACACAAGAATTCTCAGAAATGTGCCCTTTTAATCTACTAGGCATCTCCTAAGCCACTTAAATTAATCATAATTAATGGTCACAGTATCAATACACTAAGTTCAATACTATCAATACTTTAAATTCAATTAAATCAAACAGTGTAATATAAATCCTACAAATACTCAGATTGTTTTAATTTTATTTCATATACAAATACCACAATCTTGAGTTTCCTTGAAAGAAATAATGCTTAAAGATAGAATAAAACAAAAGTATTTGACATAACAACCAGTTTATGCTGTTAATTCTTGGACAAAAGAATAGGAAAAATACTTCAAAATCTTGTGATTCACAAGTTAGACTATGAATATTTAACGAAAATCATTGCAAACAATAAGAAATTAAAGTAAATTTAGAAATGGCACTGAGATTAAAGTTTCTGATATAATTACTGTTTTTAGAAAATGCAATCAGAAAACATATGACTGTATTGTTTTAAAAGAAACTATAATAAACCATAAAATAATGAAATTAATTTTGAAAGAAATAATTATTTGATCATTGCAATATGGATCAAATATTTTTCCTTTTATCATAAAAATATCTTTTTAAAAGAAAAGTACTAGAGGATAAGATAAAGAAAATGAAGCTAAGTTATTAATCCTTTGTAGCTTGTAAAGAAGAAATAATGTTTTATTTTTATTATTTAGACCAAGAGTAACTTATGTTCAAATACATTGCTTAAAGCCTTCAAATTAGCAATCAGGGGAATTTGAATGTACATATTTCAAATCATCAGAGAACAATATGAACAAAAAAATTATGAATCAAAATGAAAAACAAACTAAAATAGGGGAAAAACTTGCTGCTTTGTTTTGCTTAGAATAGGGCACATACTAAGCAAGTAGTCTTACAGTTATGGGTATATGCAAGTCTGTGATTTATGGAAAAGTTTGCTACCAGGGACTTACCAGGGATAAAATATTTTGAGTAAAATTCAGGAAATTCATTCATTATTATTTTTTGTTAAAATATATTTTAATTAAAATGTGCATATGTTGAAGGACTCAGATAGTAGCTCTAGCCACAAGAAACTCATTTTATTGTATAGTCTTTATGTGGAGAATTACAGCTTGCTTTGTTAAAATAATATTGTCATTATTATTGCATTAACATTAAAAACAATATTTGTCAAGATAACAAAGATTTTGTTTTTTTATTTTAACAAACAATTTTATTTGTATATGATTGATATAGGAGAAATGTATATGATAAAATAGTAAAACAGTGTCAGTATTTTTATAAGTAGGTAGAATTTAATTTTTATTCATAGAATGAAAGCAGTATAATAGTTTTTTACTTCTTCCCACTGTCACTCAATTTGTTTTCTACAAATATATTTGTCCATTATTTCATTTGACTTAATGGAAGCTTGGAATTGATGATTGTATTTATAAAGTAAAAATATTTTTCTAATCTAATTTACAGTTTTTATATTATAACATTAATAATTTATATGATATTCAGCATGAAAAATCATACAATTATTTTGAAACTAATGCTGTGATTTATTTCTCAATACACATTATTATTATATAAATTTGAGACCAACAAGGTGTCTGGAAAAGAAAAAAAAAGGGAATGAAGGGAAAAGAACAAAAGTTTCATGCACTACACTTTTTTTATCTGCATTATTTTATTTAATTCTTATAACAATTTACAGACAATAATGGTATTATATAAGTTACAGGTTCAGAGTGGTTAATTTATATGACCATGGTTAATTTATATGACCAAAACCAGAAAAGAATTTGAATATCTTTGCTTTTTTTCTTTATTTTGAATTGATACACAATGAAATTCCAGATTACTTTTTCTTAAAATTCACAGCATTTGTTACAATTTCCACTTTCTTGTTAGCAAATAATAGTAAAAGAAACCACAAATATATACTGTAATCCACTCTTGGTTATATTTCAACATTGGCAACTCCTGAAAGGAAGAGCTGATGCTAAAGTTAAGAACACTGAGTTGGATAAATGGAGAGTAATTTTAGTATTCTTATGTATGTTGAGGACCAAACATAGTTTTGTTGAAAACTTTAAAAATATGGATTGTTAAATGTTAGTTCATATAAGCATTTTAAGTTTTATTGTATTCAGACTTGAACTAAATATAATCACACCTTAGAGATTAGGTGGTATATTTAAGAAAAAGCAATCAAGTCAATTCCAATATAACAACAAAAAACGATTAAAAGTTTACTCTATGTCTTGATCTTTCACACTGAAAACTGTTTAAACACTCCTTTTGTAAGTTGAACAGTTTTGTTACAAAACAGACATAACATTACCAACCTATTGGGTCATCTTTTTTAAAAAAATTAAGTAAATAAGTGTATTAGAAATATAATTCACATAGGTAGTGTTCTATATGCATTATCTGTTCTGATGATGGTGATCTACTTATTTCAATATACAGCATTTCACGTTGAAAAAATCTTTTTCTTAATGATTCACAAGTATTCTCCTTTGTTTTACAAATGATCACCTGTAAATCACATTATCTTATCACACAGCATAAAAAGTAAGCAGATACTTTCAATAATTTTGATTTTTATGTTAAAGAAAACCAGGCATTATGGTGAAAATAAGAGTAAGAAATGAAAACAAACTTTCAGTCTCTGAAAAGTATTTTCTAATTTGGGGTCTTATAGAATATAGTCAAAATAATTATGGTGAAATATGAATAAACCCTAAAATCTTGCCTAAAATTTCTTAATAGAAATTTTCTTAAGATCTATACAGGACTTTTTCATGAATAAAGTCTACCAAATATAGACTGTCAGTTTAAAATTTAAAGTTGTAATCAGCAGTTGATGTTACGCAAAATATTTTGTGAAAAAGAACAACCTCTTCTCAACAGTAATTTTATAGGGAATGGTAAAATTGAACAACTTTATGCTTTTATAATTCCTCAAACAGAAATGGCTTTTCTTCTTTACTTTTTTTTTAAATCTGTGACTAAAAATAATAGCTTGCTGATTAAGCACAATACAATTGGATCCAACAATTAGTTATTTCAAATGGACACCATAGTTATGAATTATAGTAGTTCAGATCATGGAAGTTTTAAAAATAACAAATTTAAAGACACAGTAGATAAAATATGACAAAAATATTTTAGAATCTTGAAGAACTTATAAGCAACATTAGGAAACTTACAGAGACAGAAAGATTGAAGCCCTAATAATGACTTTCTGGAATGATTTGAGATATTTACATCTTCATAGTAGGACATTATTATTTTAATGCCCATTTGAAAATACAGAAGTTAAAAATATCATGTATTAGACCTAAGGAAGACAAGTAGTACCCTCCAATCTTTTGTTACCATTGTGAGAAACCAAAAATCTGCTCTCTCAAAGTGCTTAAACAGGAGATTAGGAAATGCTTCACACTGGCCTGGAAAAATAGCTACAATGCTTGCTGTTCCAAGTCAATTGTACATATGTCAACATAAATCTGGATATAAATTTCAACACTGTGAAACCAGAATACCAACAACATTGAGCAATGAAAATGAAAACTGGTTCTGAGTTTTTGAAAACCTAGTTTCAAAGGAATAAGTAAATGTGAAGCTAGGAGAGAACAATTTATAGAATCCGGACAAAGAATCCTTGTGCAAAATGATGTCCTATTAAAGAAAACCTCCCAATGGAGAAGTTCACTTTGTTGTAAAATCCACCCTTCTGGAGACAGCTTGTAAGAAGGATGAGTGTCTGTATTGGAATGAACCATCTCACGTTGGGTGTGTCTCCAATGGGACCATGACATCTAATCAGCCCAGCAGGCGAAGGGTCCAGGACAGTATTTACCACAGAATAATGAACTAATATTAATAAAATGTTTTGGACAATGCCTATCAAGTTGTACTTCACTCATAAGCATCTGAAAAATAACCATATATGACAAGAAAATAAGCATATTTAAGATGTGAAAATATAGCAAAAAGAAAAAATAAAGCAAGACTAAAAAGCATAACTTACATGTTAAAATTTACTTAAATATAAATATACTTAAGTATATAGATTTACTTAAATATAAATTGCTGTACCCCAAAACAAGATGACGTCCAAATGACAAAAGAAAAAGGGAGCGCTTTATTTAGGCTGGTGCCCAGTGGCACAGACGTGTTGGAAATTGCAGAACTGTGCAGCTCGGTTAGGTTTCTGAAGGAATTATAAGGGCAGAAAGTGCAGAGCCAGGGTGGTAGGGGGTCTGAGGAGTGAAAAAGACTTTTGTTGCCTTATTTGGTATTGAGGATAAATTTTACAGAGACAGCTAGCTTTAAGGGAGATTAACAGCTCTTGGTCATTTCATTGGAATTTACAAAGGCTGAGGCTTTGCAAAAAAGGGGGTTGGCCTAGCTCCTGGAGTTTTACATAGAGCAAAGAATGAAACTAGGGACAAAGGAAATGGCACATACGGAACAAGATGGCAGCACTTTGGTTAGAGTACAACACAAATAAAATATATTTATTGTATATATGTATATACATATATATTTATATACATATATATGGACAAAATAGAACTGACATAATTGAAAAAGCAGTTGTTGTAATAGTACTTTAGAAAATGGAGTCCTGAAGTACCAAATTGCAATACAAAATGGAAACATGCATCTACCATGCTTCATCCTGGGAGCCTGTTTATAATACACACACACACACACACACACACACACACACACAGATGCATTTTATTCTTTGAGATCTGTCTTGTATTTCAGCAAATGGCAGCAACATACCTTTACTGTGATAAACACAACATACTGTTACAGTTATTTTTTTTAAGAGCAGAAGTATTTATTGAGAGAAAAGTAGTTTCTGACTAAGAGAGACAGAAGGTGTCCCAAGTTGGTTGCCATAAACTCTGTATTTTCTAGGAATTTTTATGGAGTAAAATCATGAGGTGAGGTAAATGTAAAGAGGGAAAAAAATGAAAACTCTCGAGGAAGGCAGGCATGAGGTGGGAAAGAGCTATGATCAACCAATCAGTTTAATTGTTCAGGTAAAATTGCGTACATCAGGCACAAATGAGAGCTAAGTGATTTAGCAAGCAAGCATTGTTTATGGATCAGTGACACTTCCCACAGAGAGGTTTAATGGTGACTCCTGTTTTCTCAAGGTGATCCACACCTAATCCCTAAGCATTATACTTAAGGATGTGGCTGCAGTTTTTTGCCATCTATCTTTTTTTTTTTTAATTTTGAAGGTAGTAAAATGCAACAGAACAAGATGGAACAAAGCCAATTGAGACAGTGTAGTGAAATTGGTACAGAACTTCACAGCCAGTTACCAGGATAACAGTAATAGGTACCCTAGTATATCTCGTTATCTTTACAATAGTTGTTCTTTAACCAGGTATAGCAAAATCAAAGGGAATACAGAACATTACAGAACTTATCAAAACAGAATATTGAATAGAGCAATACCATTAATCATAAAACAGTGATAAAAATATTTGCCTTCAAAGAGATGGTAGAAGGAAATCCCCCTTATTTGCTATATTACATACAGTCAACCTCCCAAGAGATGCGCAGATCTCTGGCTCCCACCTGATAACGGGGGGTAGGGGCGATGTGATGTTTGATTCTCAGCCTGCGTTCCAGTAGGCTTACAGCCACTCACCAGAGAGGTGAGCTGGTTGCTTGTTTTCCCAGCGCTCTAAGTTCCAACATGGCCCAGATCTCAGTTTTTCCAGAGAGAAAATAAAATTTGTCTGGAAATGGATAACTCTTTACAATTTGCAGGAAAGTAGGTTGAAAGAACCTGGACCAGAGACCAAGAGTGGTTAATTAATACATCCGTGAACAGTACCTGTTGTATATCTAGCAAAGAAGAGACTAACCTAATTTTTAAAATTGTCAGAATTTCTTTTTTAAATGATCTGAAATCATATAACTCAATTTGAAAATCTATTGGGGAAAAATGTAATCATATAAATATAAGAAATAGAGTAGTAGAATATGTTGAATCATTAGCAGAGAAACAAAAACTAAAACAAGGAAAATAAATAGCACTAAATATGGATTTTCCTCTTTAGTCCAATAAAATAATTTGATAGTGATAATTTAAAGCAAAAAGCATAAAGTTTTAGACTTTAGGTATTCAGATAAATCACTAAGATTAATTAAAATATTTTTCACCTCACTTAGCATTGTTTTTCTTTCCTTAGAAATCTGACTATTTCACTGTCAAAGAAAACTGAACAACTGTGCTCCAGCTAAAATAAACAGAAAACAGGAAATAAGAGGCTTACTTTTCATTGAAATTGCACTGTGACAGATGGCTCATGTGTTAACAAGAATATTAAAATGATTCTCACTGACTGATTGCTACCACCTCAACTATACTCCTCAAATGTGACTATTACTTGGAAAGCTTGAGGAATTGAATGTATGAGAACACATGCAATGATTGAGAACTAATATGTTTGGCATAATTTATGCATATGTTTACAGGCTCCTGCTAATGAAGTTTATGCAATTTACGGAATGATATCATCATTTAGAAAGCCATCGTGAGCACTGTACACCCAGGTGCAATGAGTGTGGGTCAGCAAAGTTATCAGCAAAAAGGTCAACATTATTGGGGCTGGGGATTTAGCCCAGTGGCTTACGTACCTGCCTGGCAATTGTGAGGTCATGAGTTTGATCCCTGGTACCAAAAGAAAAAAATAAAAAATAAAAAAGGTCAATGTTATTTTGTTTTGTTCTTCTGCTTGTTGAGACTGACTGCTTAAAACATGCTTTAATTTATTTCATCTCACTTTTCTTTGTCTCTAATGGCAATATTACCATGCTAAGTTGCTGAGTGAAGCAGGTCATATGAAATAACACAATGATGCTTTTCACATATGAGAAACTTTGTTAACAAAAGAATTTGAGTAGATTATGTTTTGTTTGAATGTGAGTAAGGTAATCTTAGGGAATCATGTGGGGACCTACACCATGTAACATGATCTAATATTAATATTGGAATAACAGTTAAGAAAACACATTGCATTCAATTTATTTAGCTGTATTTTGTAGTCATCGTGATATTTCTGTAAAGTTCAGCCATCTTCCATGCATCTGCAAAATTGCTACTATTGTAGGAATGATGTTAATCAAAATATCACTGTCATAGTCCTACTTTTACTGGCCTAAATGAGAAAATAGGATAGATAGAAACTGACATATTTATTTCCCCAAGTACTTATTAATAACAAGTAATTTTCACATTGACTTCTGTCTGCTCTTGGAAAAAAAATACAATGTAAGGTTCACAAGGGTTCTGTGTGGATATGACAAGCAAAACATCCTTTTATTTTTCTTTTTCACTCCTTCACAGGTAAGTCCATTAAATTAGAGAGCAAGCACATTCCAGTCTATGAAGCCACATTGCTTTCAGCAGTGTTTACTGATGGGTTGAGAGTATTCCTCAAAACAAACTTTATTGGATGATAAAACATCAAAGTCATATTTTGGAAGATAAGGGCTTTATTTCATATTGCAATTGCTTTAAAAGTATAAAATTATTTTTTCTTTTTAATGTAGTTCCTAGAAAATATTGAAAAACATAATTATTCATGGAATGAACATTGATCCTATCATTTGAAAAACTATAAGGTGATTTGAACACCATCCACGTGTGACCTCCTCCTACCAAAAGCATCTCCAGGATGTACGTGTAGCGAATACTCTGAAGACCAATATTTGATATGGTCTCCAGTCATTAAGGTTCCTTAGCTCTTTTTAAACCGAATACTTTGTTGAATTACCCAATAATAGGATATATAAGCAGATCGTAAGTTTCAGTAGCCACACAACCACAGTATGGGTCATTTAAAGACAAGAGTAGCACCCCAGAAGCTTCAGTCATATTTTACAATGAGAAGCTCAGCAAATCTGCTTTTCTATGAAAGAAGAACAAACTAGATCATACTGGAAACGTAACTGTTCAAAGTTCCTGAAAATTGTTCAAAACACTTATAACATAGTGAGTCTTGTTTTTTCAAGAAAGATTATTAACACTCAGTAAGAACAGGAATCAGTGTGGAATTTTACCAGGCTGTACACACACACACACACACACACACACACACACACACACACTCAGAGAGAGAAGGAGAGACAGAAAGAGAGAGCTAGACAGACAGACAGACAGAGGCAGAGAGACAGAGACAGACACAGAGAGAGACAGACAGACAGACAGAGAGAGAGAGACAGACACCGTCCCCCCCCACACACGCAGAAAGAAAGACAGAGCAAGCTCAGCATTGAAGTAGAACTTTGCTGGTCAGCAAGACAGGAGAGCTATGAACCGTCAGCCTGGCTGCTGTGCAGCTCCGGCTAGGTGATGCCATGTGTTTTACATGTTTAATATACTTACTATAGTTTCACTTTGCAAAATCCGGCAGCTATTTTTAAGCCTCATGTATTCATTGGCTTAACTGCAGGTTTTATGTGAAACGATGTCAGCGTGCTAAACCCATACCTTAATGAGAATAACACTTAGCACATACAGTGTGTGGAATATCTCTGCACACTTCCCTTTCATTGCTCTTAATGTCACTACTCAAAACACCCTTCCTGCATTTTAATCAGTCCCTTGTGCCATGTCTTTTAACGTAGCCATGATGCACATTTTCTTTACAATTAGACTCGTTTGTCATAGGTGACATTCCATTTTAGATTCCTATATTTGACCTTTTTATTTTAATGTAATACATCTAGATATTAATAACAAAAATATAAAAAACATTCATATTATTTCTATGAAAAAATAAAATAAAGTTTCATAACACAATAGACAATAATAATAGCCAATAAACTGGATCCGTGATCTTAAAAGAATGAAAAATATAGACTATAAATCATAGACCAAGAAGACTGTTTTGACTTGTCCTGTTTTAGGTAACTTGCATGCATTTATATTTACTCCTTCTGCTATATAGTCCTATAAATATTTTAGATGCTCAGTCTTGAGCCACTACTGCTCTGTCGTTCAGATCAGTTCCATCACCCTAACAAACCCTTTTCACCTCCTGGCAAGCACTGCACTCTCCCATTCTTCCTGTTTTCCACCTCTATGGTTTGCTTTTTCCAGAATGTCAGATAAATGAAATCGTGCACTATTAGAATTTGTGTCTTTTATTTAGCTAAGTGAATACAAGTTTCATCTATGGAGTTGGGAAAATCAATAGCCCATTCTTATTTATCACTAAGCAGTATTCTTTTGTATGAATGTATTGCAGTTTGCTTCTCAATTTACACATTTTTAGTTATTCACTGTACGAAGACAAGCTGCCATGGACACTCATCTAAACGTCTTCCTTAGATTTATGCTTTCGTTTCTCTAAGATAAACACCTAGAAGTAAAACACCATAGTCTTGTGGTATAAAGCATACGTCTGAATTGATAACAAACTGCAAAACTTTTTTCTAAGTAACTATATTTTCTATACTCACCAGCAGTGAGGTAGGATTCCAGTTACTTTTTATTTTCACCAGCACTTGATATGATCAGTATTTTACATTTTAAAGAGTTAAGTAGATGTTTGGTGGTATTTCATTAAGATTTCAACTTGCATCCTTCTAGTAGCAAAAGATATTAAGCTTGTCTTCATTTATTTTTTTGTCATTCATCTATGTGCCATGATGAAATCTGTTCAAACTTCTTAGCTATTTTGGATTGACTTGTCCAATGTTTTAAATAATTTAGTTATTAGTTTCCTTATTGTTGATTTTAGAGACTACATTTTACATGAGATGTGACAGAACAATACTATGAATATTTAACTTTTAAAACATATTACAGAAAATGACACATTGCCATTGATCCCCCTCAGAATAATGTTCCCTCACTTTGAATACACGACTTCTCCTTGTCACTTTCTGAAATCGTTTTCATTAGTGTTCTTAGTTACCCTGTCATCTCATCCTTGATGTTCTGATCCAAAACTCTCACTTTCATGGTCGTTTTAACTGGGAGAAAGAGCCAGAATTCTCACAATGCCAGCTTCAAACAAGACATAAGGTGGATGAGGGCTGGAAAGTACTCTGGAAAGAGTACTTTGAAAGCTGCCTTTCACCACATATTTGATCATGTCTCCTAAAGACTCACAAAAGAGGGCTTCGAGAACTGCTTCAGAAAATGGTTAACATGAAAGAATTAGTGTGTTTTCAAAATAAGGGAGGTATTGGGTGAGGAACTAGTAGCAATGCGTCTTTTATTCTAATAATTTTTAAAGTTACACATTCATTGTATATGTTGATTACTCCTTCTATTATAGGTAAAAATTCTTACCAGGTACTATGTGTATGTTGGAAATATTTTTTCAAGTTTGTGTCAGATATTTTCATTGATGAGAATGTTTTAAAGTAATAGAAATTTCAAATTTTGATATCATTCATCACTGAGATCCAGTGTCAGGTAAAGGGTTGCATCTCATGTGTTTTGCAACTTGTTTTGACTATCTGATATGGAGATTAGATCTGGTCCCTTTCCGGCATTCTCTTTGGAAGTTGTTCTTCACTACACATTAAGTAGATGTATTGATTTTGAATTCCTCTCTATCTCTGACACACTTATAATTTGATTGTTGATATATGTTTTATAGTGTTAATTTGAAATATTCTTGTTATTGACCAATTATTTCCTAAAAATAGTTGTTTATTGCTTAACAGTTTCACCCTCTTCAATTTCTTTATGTCGAATTTTGTATATGTTCAGTCAGTTACTAGAAAACCTATATGCAATTTTAACCTTTATTGGCTGTATGTGGTACCGCCTACATTCTGGGTTCATCTTGTTCATCACTAGCAAGATATATAATTCTAGCCATTACCTACCTCCTCCGACTCTGCCCCATCTCCTGCAAGAACACCCAACTACTAACATCATTGGGTTAATCCATTAAAGAGCATAGCACTCTCAGGACCCAGCTACCTCTCCAGGAGTATCGTCATCTGCTCTGGTTGACAATGAAGATTATTAGCCTTTTCCCTTAGCCAAACATTCTACACTTCTCAGATCTCTGGAAGTAAATGATCTGTTTACTATATCCATATTTCATTTCTTTTCCACAATATAATATGAGTGATTATGGTGTGTTATGGTGTGATTATGGTGCAGACAAGGTTTTGACTCTATTTTTCACTTACAAAAATGTATAAAACACTAATCCATGTTGTTGGGTAAACCAATAACATTTCTTTCTAACATTATTATTCCATTATATGGACACAATAAAGTTTTCTTTTTGAAAGATAGTGTGCTTCATTTCAGTTTCAGCAAATATGAGTAAAATGCTACAAACACTTGTATATAAGTTTTTGTATGAACATATATTTTAAATTTTCTTTAGTGTGTACTTAAAACTGTAATTGTTAATATAAACATATGTTTACATTTATTAAAACTGTCAAGTTCTGTGCTAAATAGACTACAATTTTGACTGCCAATCAATAATAAATGAGAGTATCTCTTACTCCAAAATCTGGCCAACAGTTCATTTTTAGGGGTTTGCATTTTTTCCACTCTATCTGATAATATATTGTGGTATTTCATTGTGGCTTTGTGTTCATTGTGCCTTTGACAAATGGTTTTGGGGAATGATTTTTGCCATCTATGTGTTTTCTTGGGTGTATTTTCTTTCTATGTATTACCTTTTCAAAATTATACTAATTTTTAAAATGTGGTTATTTACATTTTCTTTGATGAATTTTAAGATTCATTTTTTAGTGGCTATGAAATTTGTAAACCTTATTCTTAAATATAGCTTAAATTTTTATATAAATATTTTACAGAGCAAAAGTTTTTTATGACTGATATTTCATGTAAATCTCATGTCAAATTGGGGAGAATTGATTTATTAAAAATATTTTGTTTTTTAACCTGTAAACAGAATTTATATATCTATCAAGCATTTGTATTGCTTTGATTTCATTCACCAGTTTTGCAGTTCTCGGCACATAAATGCTACCCAAACTTTATTAGCTTACATCTGAGTGTTTCATTTATTTTAATCTTCAAAATTTGATTTCTAAATTGTTTACTGTTGAAATATAAGAATACATTGACTTTTATATGTTAACTTTATTTTCAAAATTACTAATCTCATAATTTATAGGCTCTTTCGTGATTTTTATACATAATCATGTCACTGGAAAATAAATTTTTATATTTTATTTTTCTCTAATTTATTTTCCTGCTTTAGAACTTTCAGGAAGATGCTTAATAAGAAGCTTATACTCAACCAATTTTTAAATGTGCTATACAAATTATTAGCTATAGACCAGTGTCTAGAACTTGCTCACTTTTCAATTCTCTTCTATTGGTCTAGTGAAGACCAATCACTTTAAAAAACTTTCAGACTTTTCTCCCTTAGTAAAACAGAGGTTCTTCTCTTGAGGGCGAGGTTGGGCCTCACCTGTGAAGGATATAGGCACATTGCCATGGCCGCTGTGGTACCTTCCCCAGTTCCTCCTCTGAGTCTACAGGAATCCAGAAGGTAAGCTGTGAGATTGTGGAAACAGCCAAATGACTGCTTTCTTTCAGCTGTTCACTGTCATCCTGCCCCACAATGATCCCAATAACTCATCCAAGTTACTGTTTCTGTATTGCAGCTGGTCTCTGTTTAAAAACCAACAGCAACAACAACAAAATCCCCTCTCATCCTGCATACACCTGAATTAAGAAACAAAATACTTAATTTCTTTACTAATTGTAGGGCTATTCAAATCAACACTAACATTTTAGATGAGTTGTGTTAATTTGTGTTTATTCGGAGACTTGTCAGTTTCAAACCTAGGCCGTCAAATTTGTGTGTGGGGGAAAGTTTTTGGTATTCCCTTACTATCCTCTTGATGGCTGTAGTGTTTGTAATGAGACTCCATTTTCTTTCCTTCTCATGTTTTATTATTATTTCATTTGCAAGTAATTATGGGAGTAGCAAGACAATTTGAAGCATGTAAAATGTACAGCGTTCAAAACAGCATAGTTGACGTTTCCATTCCAGAAGTATTGCATCCGTTACCGGGACCAAATAACCAACACACACGTCTTTAAAAAGAAAACCTTGACTTGTCTCATGGTTTGGGGATTTTCAGTCCATGTGGCTGGCTGGCTGCAAGGAAGAAACATCATTGGAAAAGGACAAGGTGAAGGAAAGACTCCTTACTCAACTCATGATATTTGGGCCATAGAAAAGGAAAGCCGGAGAGGGCGGGGCCAAGGGCCGCTATTCTCCTCAGGTGTACACCCTGCAGTCCTGCTTCTCCAGGAAGGCAACACCTGCTCATGCCCATTCACCGATAGTTGAGAACTCTCACAACCTAATCACCTGTCCAGAAATCTCTTAATCCAGTCCAGTAGATGATCAAGATGAGCCAGCATAAACACTATTAAAATTTTTGACAAATTTGTAATTACACATTTTTACATGGATCGTTTGTCTTGTTTGTCTATGTTATTAGAGGGTTGTCTAATAATCATCTTAAAGAATTAATTTTTGTTTACATTGACTTTTTTCTAAAATTTGGTTGATTTATGCTTTAATATATATAATACCCTTTATTCTGTTTACTTTAGGTGGAACTGCTTGCTCTTCTCTATTTCCTAAGATAACCTTAGGTTCTTAATTTTAGATCTATTTCCTAAATATATGTACTTATTGATATTCATTTTCCTATAATCTTTGGTTTAGCTGAATCTCAAAATTTGATTTGTTATATTTCTATATCTATTTAATTTAAAAATATTAAGGTAATATTTCTTTTGAATTATTCTTTGACTAAATTGTCAAATGTACAAATGTACAATTACTTAAATGTACATTGCTTTCTCAATATTTAAATATTTCTCTCATATCATATTAATTCAGATATGATATAAGAATGTAGACCACATGATTCATGCTTTTTATGTTTTAAAAATAATGTGTAATAACATACAATGGTCTTGGTTAATTTTTTGGTTTATTTTTCCTCATTAGTTTTGAGTTGCATATTTTTCAATACTCATTTATTTCTAATCTTAAATCATTTAATTTGCATGTGTTTCTTGTAAATGGCATGAAAATGTATCTTAAAAGTGTATACAATCTAACAAATTTGTTTAACTGAATTTTTAGCATATACTAGCTTAAAATAATAATCATAAAATTATCTCGAAATTCACAATTTTGTTATCTGCTTTCTATTAGTTGTAACCCTTTTGCACTCTGTGACTCTATGTGAGAATTTTAATAAATCCTCTTAGTTTATCATTGACATCTCTTTCAGAAATATTTGAAAAATTTTTACAGCATGTGCAACATGCATTCTTCAGTAAATATCTGAGACCCCTTCATATAATTATGTATCTCTTCCTATGTAGTAAAATGACTACAAAAGGTATATCATCAACTTTTTTCTTTCAGTTCTTCTGCTATTATAATTTTATGATGTACTTTTAAATATGTTCGGGTTATCATCTCATTAGCCGTGCTTGTCTTTCTATATTATGGGATAATTACTGTCCTGTTATGTTAGTACTATTAAGGATACAACAAAATTGGTCATTTTTGTTTTTGTGGTTTATTTTTTCTTGGATATGTGAGATTTGCAAAGCTGTTATCTTCAAGCTGAAACTGCTATTTAGATTTTGTATGTAAGTTTTAAGAAATTATGCGATACTACACAAGGTTTTGATTATCACAGATTCTCTTGTGAAATTTTTGTCTTCTATGTCTTTTACTCTGAAGTTTGGATAGTGTGCTTTGATGTCCTTTTGGAGAATCTCCCAGACACCACAGATCACCACTTATGATTTCTTATAATCTTTTGTACCTCAATTAAATCTCCTGATATTTAACCTGGACTATTTGCTGTGTATAACACTCTATTTGTAATATTTATCAAGCATCCCTAACTAATTACATTTTGACTCATACCTCTATTGTTGTAGTTAAAAGTTTTTCAGTCTCTCACTGTGGTGTGTTTTACAGTTTCCTATCCACCAACCTTTATAATATCCAGCATTTTCTTTCTCCCGAAATATAAATCTTCTCAGCTCACCTGCCTAAACCTCTGAGGTATTCCAGGGCTGATTTCCTCAACAAAAATGCCTTATCCACTTTTTAAACAAAAGATTCTCTTTCTAATAAGCTTTTAACAGACCATAGTTTGTCCTACACTGTTTTCTTCATCAATTATCCTTTAGGGATCCATAGTGACCTGACTTCAGTGCTAGCTGGAGTGCTCAGAACTCTGGGCCAGGCCTGCTCACAGTGCTGCTGTAGTACTCCAGGAGTATCTATGCATGGGCTGCTTTCCAACAGTAGCTTTCATCAGGTCAAGTAATCTTTTATGTTTGTCTTTTGGTCTCCAGAATTTGAGCTGATTTTTTTTTTCTCTTATCACATATTGGGAGTCAATAAAACAGCTGACAAAAACGAAAATGAGCTATTACGGAATAGTATGGAAGTTCTTCAAATATTTAAGAATAGAACCACTATGTGATCTAGCAATCCCACCCACTGAGTCTGTTTCAAAAGAAATGAAATTAGTATATCAACACTTTCTTCCCATATTTACTGCTATACTAGTCACAATAGCCAAGAAATGACAGCAACCAAAATGTCCAACAACTGACAAATGACTAAAGAAAATATAGTATATATATATATACATAAGGAAACTCTCCTTAACCATGAAAAGAGTGAAATCTTGTCATTTGTGGCAAATTGGCTGGAATTGGAGATCAGTATGTTAAAAGTGCAATAACCAGGTATAGAAAGATAAGGTATTGAAAGACAAGCACTGAAGATCTTACCCACATATGGGATCTGAAAAGTTGAGAGAATAATTATAATCAAAGGCTAGGAAAAGGAAGGGGAGATACATGAGAAAAACAATATCAATGGTTACTAAACTACAATTAATAAGAGCAAAAAGTTCTGATATGCTGTTGTGTAATAGGGGGACTACAGGTTACAACATCATACATTTCAAAAACCTAAAAGAATTTTGAAAGTTTCCACCATAGAAAGATGAATCAAGTTTAGGAGATAGATATGTTTTAAAAGCTTTAAAAATTACATTGCATGGAAGTATCAAAACATTAAATGATATCCTCGCTGACATGCCAAAGTTTATGTTTTTATGTATAGGCAATTCATAAAAAAATTGCTGGGCACGGTGGCACATGCCTATAATTCAAGCAATCTGAGAGGCCAATGTAAAGCAATTTAGAGGGTTAACAATATCCTGTCTCAATATTTAAAAAATAAAACCATAGAATAAATAGTACTAAATAGTGTTTGTTACTACCAAGCTCTAAATATTGCCCCACAGAATATTACACATATTGCCCCCTAGAATTAATTTAAAGTATAGTCACCGGATTTAGTGATTTTAGTCTTGAGTTCTTTTAGTTTGAACTTTTTTGATGTCACCTTTTCAAATAAGGAGAATGTTTACAGCTGGGCAAAGAAAATTAATTTTATCTTGCTTCCTCACTTCTAAAACACAATGGAATTCTGAAGCTCTAACTCTTAAGATAGGTGGACATCAGTGCTGGCCACTCGCATGGCCCCTTCTGACCCAAAAGGCTTGCCTCAGCTCTCAGACTGATTACTCTGAGTGGATAGCGGCTGGACTCTCCCAACAGTTGCCTCTCAGCAGCTGTGGGGTCAGGATTTATGCACTGGTGCTTACACAATGTAGACACTCGCCAGGATTTCCAGGGACTAAGTTAGCTATTCTTCAAAGATTTCACGTTTATTTAATTTTCCCCTTAGCTTCATATGGGCATTAAGGAAATTCAAGGAAATTATTCACAATTCTAAATCAGAAATCATTTTGTATTATTAAATAATCCCTGATGTGGTGTGATGCTTTTCAAATTATGTCAACAAGAGTCAATTTAAATCGTAGAGGAACGATGGCATCCGAGTCAGCTCTGGTGCAGGCGGCAGCAGTGGAAGGTGTTCTGTCACCGAGCCTCACTGACAAGCATCATTTTCCGTCCGGTGCGGCTTCCCTGCGCAGTCTGCCAGTGACCTGCACAGAGTGGATCACACAACAGACCTTAGTGCAGTCACTCACTTTTCCCAACGCTTAGGGTAGACGTCAGTGCCAATTTCTAAATGTAAGAAAATGCTACACTGCCAAATCCTCTCTCTGTCATTTATCTCTAACTTAATATTCATGACTTGATGTTATAAAACTATGAAATGGTGCCAATACCATAAAGTGAGTGTATTGTTTATGTATATAAAGAATAGATTACTTGTATGTATCAAGTGAAAGTAAAAATGAAGATGTGTTTAAAAATTGCCTACAAGATATAAAAAATTCTTTCTTTAAATCAATTCTACACTGACTTCTCTGTAACTTGGAAAAAAATAATCATGTAAACAAAAGGTTCATTTGCTACATAATAATGCATTGCCTAATTTTTAAAAATAATATCAAAGTTTCTTCTGATTCAGGCAACTGAGTCACTATTTTAAAATTTCTGGTGCAGCTCATTTCTTACCTGGCCTGAGATCTTGTGATAGATTCGTTAGGTTCAGGTTACTATGGCAACAAGTCATTATTTCCACAAGTAATTTGACACATCTCAAGATGTTGGCCCTTCTCTATTTCTATATGGTACTACAAAGAAAAAGCATTTCTTAACTTCAGAAATATTTTCAGTAGAGGCAGCAAGGGAGAACCACAATATTTTGCTTCAAAGCTGCTAGCCCTAGTGGAAATTTAATTGAGATTTTTAGGAAAAATAGTCTGTCGGGGTATAAACTGTGCTGACACCATACTTAACTTTTAATCTTACAGGCTTTGTGGAAAACTATACAAATGATTAGTTGCAATTTTCAGTTAAAATTAAAAGCAATAAAATATAAACTTTAAACTCATTTAAAGCTTCATTTCTTATATCTTATATATAATGACAAATTACAGTACTGTACTTACTAGGTCAGGGGCTAGTTGTGGAGCTTTAGCTATACAATGCCATTTAATAATCTACCTTTTAATCTAAGGTTTAAAGATAAGGATAAAAACAGCATCTTCACAAATTGAAGGTGCACTAATTATATTCGGTAATTATTTTCTAGTTTCCAAATGTCAAGGTTATGCCCTATACCTAAATGTTTACAAAATGAGTCATTGGTATTGAAAGAAATTAATACAATAATGCAATGTGTAAGATTTTTTGTAAGATGTTAACTAAATTGTGCTCTTAACACATATGGTAGTAGCATCATTTCTTTTAGATAAATACACATATTTGGTTTCAGTTAAGTTAAGAAATTTCAGCATTTAATAAACAAGAGAATGTGAATTTTAATAAAGTTCCTAATGATTCATACAATTGTATTCCAGCAGCACTGAATCTATGGGTCTCCTTATTCACCCTGATTAAGATGTCATCTCTTGTGATTCCACAAAAATGGGACCTCAGCAGACATGTTGTGCAGATTAGAGTTGGAAACGGGAAAATTAAGGAAAAATAAAAAGAAACTTGAGCAATGAGCGCTAATGAGGCTCAGTAATCACTACGAGATAACCAGCTCTCAAAAATAACACTTTTCATAAGTGGAAAGTGGTGAGGGAGACTGAGGAATTATACTTGAAACAAAATAATTTTGGCACATTATAAATTTATGAGGAATAAACACAACTTTTACATTGTATTATTATATGTGTGTAAATTGGAAGGATATAATTTGATTTTTTATTTTCCAAAAATTACAATATTCATGCCATAAGTTAATATATTGTTGAACATTACAATCTTCATCCAGTGAGTTCATATATTGTTGACCAAGCTTTGTATGACAAATATCAAATTATTTTCTTGTACACTGCAAGCTTCATGAGGTCAGTGTTGATAGCATCCATTCTGCACCATATTTTTTTTCTCAGATGCTCTGGGCACATAACAGAGACTCAGTGGCTCAGTAAATTGAGTGAGTTGTCACGTTTGTTTGGTCCGCTGCCTGGTAACAAGGTGTATTTGGATGGAAAAAAAAAGGAACACAGCTTGGTATTTGTACATATTTTATGAGTTATGATCAAAACTTCCAATAAATGCTTAAATTAAAAATAAAATTATTGTAGATAGTAAAAGATATATTGCCATGAATTTCTCTTAAAATATTCTCACGCACTTCAATACACATATATCATTGTTCTTACCACTTTCTTAAGCAGTTCTTGAAATCTTCCTTCATGTGTATCTTTTTGGTGGCTGCTTTGATGTCCTGAATCAATTCAAAACATTTATGATAATGTCTGTCCAAAGTATTTTGGTATGCCAACATCCACTGTAGCCGTTGGATCTGACACCATGCAACTTCTTGCTCTTTCCTAAAGTAAAAATGGCCATTAAAAGTAAACATCTTGAGTTGATTCAGCATATCGAGAAACCCGAAATAATTCAGTGAAACTAAAGTCCTCACAGAAGAGGAATCCAGAACTGTTTCAGAAAGTGTCAAAAGTGTGATAGGTTAAGTGCGTATAAAGTGGGGTGGAATATTTGGAAAATTAATGTCAATGCATCATTTATTGCAAAATCTAACTTTAAACATTCATCATATTTTTGATCACGTTTTATATTTGTTGCATCACATATAAATGATATTATTAGGCTATTTTTCCAAATATATCATGAACTGCCTCATGCAAAGTGTAACATTTAGTCCTTGTTTGATCATCAAAGAAAAGCAAGTGTTTACCAATAATATTCCAAATAAATACTTTTAAATTAATTATATATTTTTTACTTTCATTTTATATGGTTTAAAAGAGAAAGGAAATACCTTAAATGTGAGAACTATTGATCATCTCATACCACAATTTTATTTAATATAGCCAACAAGTATTTAATTGACTAGCAAATAATAAAGAACAAGATAACAAGTTGAACCAAAGACTGACTCCTCATGTTGGAAAATACATCAGTTCATAGTTATATGTTGAAGATTTCTTTATTAGATCTTAAATAAAAGTAATGCACAAATGCATCCTTCATTTAATGAGAGCAGCAAGCACAAAAACATAGGTGTCAACTTGATTTAATTAAGGAATACTCACTTATGTAGTTAATAAAAATATTTATTGGTGATATTATGAGGAAGTTTCTGGAAGGGACTGGCACTTGAAAGAGTACACTGAGTAAGAAAGACTACCTTTATCTGATGTAGACAATGCTATGAAAAGCAAAAAGTGAAACTGAAAGTAAATGGACATCCCATATGCTGAGAGCACAAATGGGGGGGAAGGCAAAGGCAAGATAAACTATTGCTTTTCAGAATCTGGGACAGTGTTTTTCTTTTGCCTTTGGATATCAGAACCCCAAGATCACTGTACTTTGAACTCTGGTACATGTACTGATTTTGCTACACCTCCCAGATTCTCAGGAATTTGACCTGGAAATGAAATACATGCCACATATTTCTCTGTTTTTACAGCCCTGGACTTGGTCAGCCATGCTACTGTCCTCCATTGCTGTCCAGTTTGTAGATGGTCCATTACTGGGATTATTAATCCTATAACTGGATGCACCAAATCCCTTAAAATCACTTTTTCTTTCTCTTTCTCTCTCTCCTTCACTTTGTATTGTGTATATAATTCATTGTTTTCCATACCAAAATAGGTAAAAGAAGGGTCATATAGCCTAGATTTCCTTTTTATCCTCTTTAGTGTAATAGGTAATTTTAAACTTTTATATTTAAAGCATTTAACTATTTAAACTGTTATGTAATGCTTGTCTGATTTAATGTCATTTCTGTCCGTGATACTGTGATATTGTGAAGAATTGCCAGCTACCATGGCAAATGGCATTAAATGGCAAATAAGTAAGGAATTAGCAAAATACCCCTAATCTTTGGTGGTACTGAAATAAATTCCTCATGACAACCTAAATGTAATTCTGTTTTTCACTGTAATATATATATATATATATATATATATATATATATATATATGATGAAAATACTTCTCAGAAAAAATATCTGTCTCTCAGATAGTAGTTATCAAGACAGTATAATAGAAAAATAATGATTTAATGGAAAATGAGTAGAATTTGACCTTTGAACCTAACATAAATGGACATATTACAGGAATAGTATTAATTAGCCATCTGACTACTTTTAACTAGGTTTCTGGCTATTTAGCACTCATTCACAATTACATAAATCAACAGTAAAGACAGAGATACTGAAGGATAAATACGTTAATCTAAAATAATACTTCCTAGTCTACAGTAGTATGAGTAGACACGAATGATATTTAGCCATAGCTCTACATAAAACTCAAATGTATTTCCAATGTGTATGTGCCATTTAACTTTTATGTTTGCTTGTAAGAGGGATAAGACATAGAGATGCTAGGGAATTCATTCTATTAGCATGTAGATGGATTCATTACTAATTTTAGTAGTAAACTATAATTTACTGAAATCAATAGTTTTTATATTCTTTTACATCTAGATTATCTGAGTAGAACATTTATAAAAGTTTATCAAATTCTCTTCCAAATTAAATCTTTTTATAAATTTTGGAAAGTTCCCTGCTATGTTAAATATCCTTCAAATTAAAATGCTGCAACTTTTTAAAAAGGGCTAAGCTTTTTCCCATCTGTGTATGCTGGAAGCACTCTTTTGACTACTGAATAACAGATGCTCTATTCAATCTTGGTAGACAAAATAAACTCTTATTACTATTGCTGAGAAGATCTATCTTTATATCCCAAAGCTCCACAATTAAGATTATTTATATGTGACACCAAATGAATAAGTACTTTGATGTCATAATCAACTTTCTGATAATGATGTCAACAAAATTTATATTGTAACAATTAGCTTAATATCCAGTAATATCCAGTAATAGTACATTCGCACAAAAGGTTGGTATAGTGAAGCATCCTAACATTGTCAAGTCATGTATATATGCCATGAATTGACCAGCAATGTAAAAGAGCAGTTAGCTGATACATGCATATGTACATGCATACATGCATACCTACATACATTAAAGCATTACTAAGTAAGAACGTTATACTAAGTAGCCGTGAATGTTTCCCAAACACTCACAAAGGGTCTGGTAAAAGAAAATTCACCAGGCAAGACATTATGGGCATTTGTCCTTCTATTGCAGGGAAGCCCTTGAGTTTGAAAAGTTGAAAAAGCTGTTTCTCAATTCAGCAGGAGACCAACAAGGCTATGCAGCTCGAACTGCAGCTTCTCAACTCTGTCCCTGTGATCTCATTTCTCAGTTTTTACCCTAGGGATGCCAGTACGTGAATGGCTTCAACATGCAGGCCTACTTTCAAAACAATTTTCTCAGATAGACTCTGAGGGAAATCTGTCTACTACTCTGGAGAAAAGTATACGCATTTTATGAAAGGACATTATTTCCCAGAGAAACTGGTTTTGAGATAATAAAAAAAAAATAGTAATTATAGATTTTATTAGTCACTTTCCTGTCATGGGGACAAGTATTTGACACATTTAAATTAAAGGAGATGATGTGTATTTTACTCATGGTTTTAAATTGCTCAGTCCATAGCCTGATAACTCAAATGTAGAAAGGGCACTGGTGGAAGGCATGATAGAGAAAAAAACAGGTAGCAAAGAAATGGGAGGAGCTGGGTATAACATAACCTTCCAGGTCAGAAAACACAGCTTATACCCAGGACCCACCTCCTAATCAATACATTAAACTCTGAACTCATAGATTAATATACTGATACATATGGTACATGCATATCGCAAACACATGCCAAATGCCCCACCGCTGGAAACTCACTTTATGCGTCATTATAAATCTAAACTGTAACATTCTGCTCCTGGCCCAAGAAAGGCTCATGTTCATATCATTACACAAAAGGAATTTATTTCATTACCAAGACTTGCCAAAGTCTTCACAGCTTGAGCATTGCTGAAAACTCCAAGTCCAAAATCTCCTTCTTCGACTCAAGGCAAAGTCTTAGCTGCGAGCCACCATAAAATTAATTAAATAAATAAATATTGCCAACATATATGTGACACACAGTTAATGTTTCCACCTAAAAAGGAAAGTCCCAGACCAAAGTAAGACCGAAAGCCACTACAGAAAGCATTAAAATCCTGTAGGTCCATGTCCAGTGCCTGCAGCAGGTAGGGGTAAGATATGAGCTCCTAAGGGCTGGGCAGCCCCAGCTCTGTGGTCTTGATGGTAGAGGCCCACACGGCCTGACTCTTGGACTTGCTGTGCTCTCTGCTTGTCCTTTTCCTCAGCAGATATTTCATTTTCCTTACATCTCCAACTTACGAAAGCCTCCACTGTACCTTTTGGTTCTCTCAGAACTTCAAGCACTGCCCTCTAAGGCGTACGTTTCCTGGGCTCCTAGGTCTTATTTTCCATTATGAGTGGAAACCTCTAAGAGCCTACAGTTCTGGGTTTGCCTGTCTGAAAATCCAGCAACATGGGAATGATACCAAGACCTGACACAGCGCAAGCCACAGCCACTTCGGCTTGGGTCACCAAAGCAGGCTCTGAGTGTCTGGATGGCTGACCTAGGGGACACACTTCCACAGGCTGCCAAGAGTGAGTGGGAAGCCCGGGGAGTTCTCAAAGCACAACTTTTTAGAGGAGTTTACCCTTTCACACCCTTAAGACTGCAATCAGTGTGGCCTGACCACTTTCTGACCCACCTTCAAGGTGCCCCTCCTATTGTCCTGTTGGCACAAAGAACTTGGCTTCTTTTAATGGCATTAATATTTTCAGCAACAGCACTCTTCTTGGTCCCAATTTCATACACGCTTGCTTTCTGGCCAAGCTACAAACTTTTCACATCTTTTAGCTCTACTTTTTGGTCCTGTTTCCCACAGCATCTCATTAAAAGCTGTCACCAATACCTGTGCCATTGGCTGCACATTAGGTTGCCTTGAAATTTCCTCCACAAAATCAACTAGTCTTCTATATTTAAATTCACTCTCTTATAATATCTTAAGACATCAAAATGAAGACACGTTCTTTAACAGAAAGTAACTTGTATAGACCTTAGTCCATTTCTTAATGAAGTCCTCAATCCCATCTGAAACCACCTGGGCCCGACCACTCACATAGCAGCATTCTGGTCTCAATTCACATCAACATTGTTGTCTGGGCCTTCTCTAGCCTGTGTTACCTAATCTTTCTAAACTTGAACCACAGAATCAGGTGTAATTACAGAAATTACACATTTTTCTGGTACCAATTGTCTGTTATTCACTTTCTTATTACTGGGAAAATTATCCAACCCTGAAAAATTAAAGCAAGAGATACTTATTTGGCTAATGGCTTCAGAATCTTCAGTCTGTGTTCATCTATTTTCAAGGCAGAAACAGCATGACAGAAGAAAACTGCTGAACCCATAGCAGCTAGGAAGCAGAGAGAGAAGGTGCCAGGAGGAAAATGCACACGTGTGGCTCAGGTCCTAGGTGACCCCAATTTACCCAGGTCCCACCATCTGATAGCATTTTAACAACGAACTCATCCATGGATCAGTTCACTAATGAGTATCACACCCCACGAGCAAGTTACCTTCTAATCACGCTGTCTTAGTTACTTTTCAACCTCCTTGCTGGGACAAGACACCTGACTCCAAACATGAAGGAAGGGAAGGTTTATTTCGTATAATTTTGGAGGTTTCGGTCCATACTTAGCAGGCTCCAAGCCGCAGGGCGGCATGGCAGGCTGCCATTCACGGCCGCTGCAAATAGCAAAGCACAAACCTGCAAGAGAGAAAGACACACCTTCTTCCCGCTGATATATCATAGCCTGGCTCTACCCCTGGGTGGGTAAAACACTTACACCACCAATCCGAGCACAAACAATGAGCCAATCATAAATGCTACATTTGGTCCAGTCCATAACTGCATGAGGCTTGGGAGCCACTGACATAAACCATGACATGATCCATCTCTGGACACATATGACTTGGAGGGCTGCTTTAAATTAGCACAGCAATGGGAAGGGTAAATGGAGGGCTACAAATCAAAAAGCAAGAGAAACCTCTGTCTGCTTTCTTCCTCAGATGATTGACAAATATGAACCTATAAACTTACATTTGTGAAATCCTACAATTCCTTTATGCAGTAATTATTTATTCATTGAACAACAAATACTTGGCAAACACTGTTCACGGCACTAAAAGTTCAAATTCCATTTGAATTTCATTCCAAAACACTCCATTCTGAAGTCCCATATAGTAAGTATAATCTGGACCGGGAAGATAAAACACAGTTGTAAATAGAGTCAATAAAGTCTGGATTTAAATTTTGATTCCATGTGTATCTTCACCTTGAATAAAATTCCTGAACTTGAATCTTCAGACTTTATTGATAAATTAGATTTGATTGTCTCTAATAAGGGTTTTTATTTGCTTACCTCAATTAATGCATTTCCTTTAAAGACTATGTAATTATAGGCTTTATATTAGTTTGCTCCAGCTAAATAATACTTCCATAAAGGACTCTCAATTGCAGGAGCTGAAAATATTTTATTTAGCGAGTTGCAAGCCTTTCTCACTTCCCATTCGGTTATATAAAATTGAAAACTGTATTTTCGCTTAAGAGAATGGTCTCAGG
>PVJX010007461.1:0-70998 GCA_004027295.1 Dolichotis patagonum
GCCTCATGGGCCTACTTCTCTTTCTTGTTTCTTTCTGTCACACTGGGAATGGAACCCAGGGCCAACCGAATGCCAGGCAAGGGCTCACTACTGGGCGACATCCCCAGCCTTTCCTCAAATTAAAATTCACACTAACACTACATTAAATTTGAGGGGAAAAATAGATATATCCAAACTGGCAAAATTTACACAAACCAATGAGATGTTGAAATACAAGGGCCATTGACCACATTAAAAGTAAACACCAGGGTTTTGTTTAACCAATGCCTAATTTAAAAACTCACTTTTTGTTTATTTAAGCTACCTCTTAAGTATTTTAAAACATGCTTTTATGTTTCTTCTTACAGTAACTTGAAAACAGTCCGAATAAAGAAAGTTTCTTCATGTTAAACCACTGTTTTGTACATTCTTTTATAAAAATATAGGGCAAATGGAGCTAAACCAGTGGAGTTACTTTGTCTTATGTTTTACTAAATATACACAGGAAATTAAAAGTCCAAAGTACTAGCTTTACTGTTTCCTTCAAACAAACAAGTTATAACTCTGTTGTGCTTTTCAAAAGAAAGTTCTATCGGAAGCTGAGTCAAAGTTAGTAGAGCAACAACTTGCCGAAGAAAACAAGCTTGTGAAGAACCAAGAAACCTTGCGAAATCTGGTATTCAACCTTGTCCATGTGATAAAAGTCAAAACTGATGAAAAGGAGCAAAAGTCCAAGGATTTCTTGAAAGCTAAGGTAACTGCATCTTTGTAACCATGGTTAATGATGACAAGAGGCCAGGGGAGCCACATTCTCTCAAAATGTTCATTAGAAAACAATGACAGTCATGTGTTTCCTTAGTACCCTAGTGGCTATAAAGTTTCCCTAAATGAGTCTCAATTATGCATGGAAAACAATAATCCCACAATTCAATTAGCATTAGTCAGAAAGAGAGAGAGAGTTATAGCTTGTATCTTGATGTCCTCCCAAAGCCTCATGCAGTCATAGATGGAGTTTTTCAGAAAGTGCTGGATCTAGGGTGTGCGAATGTGAATTAAGAGTGGGATACTGGGATTAAGGGTGTATGGTATTAGATTAGTCCATTAATTGATTTATCATAGTTCTGGGTGGAGAAAGCCCCACCCTTGGAGGAGGTAGCACCACCTAAAAGGTTTGTAGTCTGAATGAGATAAAAGGGAAAGGAAAGCTTGCTGTTGCTGCTTTTGCTGCTTGCTTCTTCCTGACTGATCTGCCATAGACTGTTTCTCCTCTGCAGTGCCCCCTACCGTGCCACCCTTCCTTGGAGCCAGCTGACCAAGGGCTGAAACCTCCACAAACTATGAGCCAAAATAAACCTTGCTTCCTTTAACTTTGAGTGTCAGGTATTTTGTCTCAGCAATGAGAAAATAACTAAGACAGAGAGGTGGGAGGAGGAAGGACAGGTCAATCACAGTAAGCAGCAGATTTAAACACTTGGTAATCTCAAAGGACAAGGCAGGCACCTCCAGTGGACAGGACTGCACAGGCCACAGTTAGAGTCAGGTCACTACCGTCTCAGATCCTTCTGGAATTCACCTCAGAACATCTCAAGAGAAATAGCATTTGACAGATCTCCCTCCAAGCTCATGCAAATAGCTTTCAAACCAATTCCCGGATACCCTTAGTCACTGTGTTCATGCTGTGTTTTCTCTAGGCTCCTACACAGCAACAGAGATGGCCCGGTACAACATCCCAGAACAGAACCCTTCTGCCATACTAGCTAAAATTCTAACATTAAGATTATTTATTCTACATAAGGACCAGGTCCCCACTATGCCCAGAAATTCCCTGCAAAAAATGAATACGACACAACGTGATCCTTGGATGGAACACTTGAGCCGGATGTTGGCCGTTTCTAAGTGCAAACTTTGCTCTCATTCTGAGCAGTTGTTTACAGGGGATGATGGTTCTGCTCATTCCCCAGAAAGAGCCCGCACACACCAGAGCACTAGTAAGTGCTAGGGAGGGAGAGACTTTGCAAAGACCAGAAGAGAAAGATCTACGCCCTACACCCTCAGCACACTCTTCACATCCCCTCTTGCTATTTATTTTCTACCTTAAAATTTGGGAGGCCAGAAGTTCAGCACAGTTGGCACAGGGAGGATTGAGAGAAGGGGAGTCAAGTGGTGACACTGGAGAGCAGAGAGATGAGATGCAAAGGTCACTCATTCATGACCTTCATCCCAAAGGCTGCGGCAAGTGCAGCAGAGTTCAGGGATGGTTGAATCCCAGAAGGGTAAAGTAGAGAAAGACAGTGGCCAGGCAGGAATGGGAAAGAGGGGCAACTCAGAGAGAGGGTGACCTGGGGCAGGAGGAGCAGAGACCCAAGAAGGCCACCAGCCACCAAGTCCAGGTCTGGGACAGGGCTGGTTCAGAACTGTGTTCTCAAAGCCATCTGCAGCTGGCTGGAATAAGTCTTGTATTCTTCACTGTAATAGGAAAATTGGTATGTTTTGTAAATTAGACAAGTTCTGCTTAACCTCCAAAACTGATATATCTGTTCTCTGTGTGTGACTCATCTATGCATCAAAACTAGTACAAGAGAACCTCATTTATACTAAAGCATAACACAATCCTTCCTTTGAGACATGGGAGTTGATAAGGAAAGTGTTTCTCCCTTGAGTATTTCTAACACTGGGATCACCCCGTGAGCCATTAGTTGCAGACAGCTATAATTTCCATACGAAGGCATTAAATCTCATTATTTTCCTTTCAGACCACATTCCTTTCTACATCCCTTTTTTTAAAAAAAAGTCAAAAGCTGGAGGAAAAAAGGTGCTACTATCACCTCAAGATAGAGTAGATGATGCTACACTTTATACCTATATCTTATTCTTCATACGTAGTTACCTAAACCTTAGCTTATGGGTTCCCATTCTCATGAAGAGTAATATAAAATAAAATCTCTGTACCCAGGTCTTGTCTCTGATGGCTTGTTTATTTCAAATCGCTCATGCCAGCTAGGTTTTGCACCATCCGTGAGAGAACTGGCAGAAGCTGTGCCCTCTGGTTCCCACCAGAGATGTCTCCTATTCGAATATGTTCTTTACCCTACCCCGGATGAAGGGCTCAGTTGTCTTTAAACTGTGCGTTTAGCACTTGCTAGTGTTTTAAGATTTTAGAAGTATAATTGCTTTCCTTTTAAAAATGTTGATATGTACTCTTAGAGCAGGTCTAGAATGCTACCTCATTGAGTAGGAAAACATCCCTCTAACAAAAGAATGGAAAAGTATTTCCAAATCACTGCTTCAGTCTCTCACAAAATGCCTCTAGGGGTTTCATCTACAGCCTTTGTCAAAACCTCCCTCAAACCCTCAGTCACACAGGCACTCAAGCAGGCAAGCACAGCTGGCAGACTCTGCTTTTCCTCAAACGCGACCTGTGAGCGCTTTCTTCCTTCTCTTCTCTCTCCTCTTCCTTAAGTAAGCTGTGTCCTCCCAGCCGAAATCAGTTCAGCAGGCCAGGTTACTTTCAGGTCTGCTCTGTGGAGAAAAGCCACTGCCGGGGTGACTGTGCCTCCGTGTGTGGGGGTCTGATGTGGGGTTCGGCAGGGCATATTCACGTGTCATGACTGTTTATTACATTTCAGCAAAAATACAACAACCTACTCAAGGAAATCAGAGCCAAGGATCTTGAAATCAGGGTCCACAAGAAGAGAAGACGTGAAATTCATCGGAGGTAAAAGAATTACACAGTGATTCTTCTATTTAGGTCGAGGGGAAAACTGATTTTGAGTTTGCAGGTTTCACAAAACACATTCTATTTTCCCAGGCTCAAAGAATTCGCTAAACTGTATGATGCAATTCGAAATGAAAGAAACAAGTTTGTTAACCTGCTCTACAAAGCTCACCAGAAGGTCAACGAAATAAAAGAAAGGCATAAAATGTCACTAAATGAACTGGAAATTTTAAGAAGCAGTGCAATTACTCAGGAAAGGTAAAAGTTGTGACTATTGTCCTTTCAAAGCCTCGTCTTCTGCTTCGGTTGAACTAAAAAATGACCAACAGAGCACAAAACAGAAAATAATTCTTTTAGAGGGCTGGCAGAGCCCTCTCCAAACACCTTACTCATAGATAATGAATAATCTAAGCATCTGGACGCAACTGCTTGCATGTCTGAGAGTCATCACATTATGAATGGAAAACTAAAATACAACTGTGTTTACTGTGATGACTTGAGGATTTTCTCCTGCCCAGTTAGGAAGGCACAGATCTGATCACTTCATTTGAAGTTGGAAAAGAACCAAACCATTTAACAGTCGGCCCCCTGGCTGTAGATGTGAAGCATCCAGCAGATTTGCAGGCAGCCGTGCATCTGGAGGGGCAGCTCGCTCTCAGATCCCAGCCCTGCTCCTCTTAGCTCTGTGACCTCAGGCAAGCGACCGCACCTCTCTCTGGCTCACTTTCCTCATCCCTAAAAAGTCCTTATTGCGTAGGACTCTGGGTTGCTTGGTGAGCCAATCCATGTGCTAACCCTCAGCAGGGTATCCGGCCAATGGAACTGAATTAATTTCTTACTTACCGCGCGCCAGGATCTGCTGGACTCCTTCACCTGTCTCAGTCTTGAGCTCCTGAATCCGTACAGCCCAAACCTTTTCCTGTCACCCGATTTCCTTTAGCAAAGACGGTCTCATTTGAGGGCTGGGGTGAGAGCTAATCAGGGTCGCATCCAACATGAAAGTAAAGCACAGAGGTTGTGATCTCATTCAGCACCACGCTGGGCACCTCCTAAGGGCCAACAGATACTATCAGAGGGCGGGAAGCTCTGTCCCAGACCATACAGTCCCCTGGGGACAGACGAGCAGTGGAATGTCTGGCTTTGACACAGCAGGCAGCAGGAGGTGGGGCACAAAGGGAAGGTGTCCTGCCTGGGCCAGAGGTAGAACCTAAGACCTAGGAAAATCGCAGGCATTCCGGAAGAGCAGAAAAGCATCATGTAATGAAATCTCCTCGTTGCATCATTCCACACGCTGACCTGCTTCTTCTCACCCACTTTCTCATTATTTTAAAAGAAAGCTACAAAATAGCCTGCTGAAACAGGCCAACAGCATCACCATCAGAGAGAGCATGCGCAGTGATGTCTGCAAGATTGTATCGAAAGTTCAGGAAATGAAAGAGAAGAAGGAAACGCAGTTAAACCACCTGGACAGACTGGCGCACACCATCACCGTGATAGAGGAGGAGATGGTGCAGCTTCGCAAAAAGTACGAGAAAGCTGTCCAGCGGAGAAATGAAAGGTAAACACCAGCCCTTAGAGAGAGAATGCGGGTTCCGGTTTCTACACATTGATCCTTTTTAGATGTAGACACGACAGGTAGTAAGAAAGGCAGGTTTCATTAGTCTTTGGAGAGGAGGCAAACCTGTGTGGTTTGCCTGGATATAAGAAATGCTGTCCCGGGCAGGGGGAGGCACAGAGAAGGGCTTCAGGAAGTTCGCATTTGCAGATCACGGTGTTTTCTCAGACTGCCGCTCAGGATGCCTCTGCTAGCATCAAATCCTTTCCACACAGTTGACATAAATAACTCTTTGAAACATATCCATTTCGGTGACAAGCGTGGCCTTATATTTATAAAGCTACTCTCCCTGCTCATTTTCTCAGTGAGTAAGTAAGCCCTTTAGGAACAGCATGTTTCTTCCAGATTGTAATTATGTCATTCATCAGTTTGCTCTTTTAGCAGCCTGAATTGCTTGTGTGCTGAGAAACTAGAATTTGAGATTATATCGCAGTCGTACCTGATAGAGGGGAAAGAAATGCCCAACCTGCCAGACGTCTGGTACGAGTTCATGTTCTCTAAAATGGAAGAATGAATCTTAGGAATTGACAGAGGTTAAGAGCAAGACATATGTATTGGGGGTAAGAAAGCCTCTGTCAGAGAGAGACAAAGAGTCCTGAATGGGTTGCCAAGGACCCTTCCTTTTCTAGGGATTTTTATAGAGCAAATCCACAATGTGAGGCGGGTCCAAGGTGGAAAAAAATGGGAAATCACAAAGTGGGCATGAGGTGGGACAGAACCATGGTCAACCAATAAGATCACAAGTATAACTGCTCAGATAAAATTGAATCAGGATTAACTTATCAAGTAGGCATGAATACAGAACAGGGGCCCTTCCTGTAGGGGTCAGTCAACAACTCTTCTTGGCTTTCTGGAAGTGATCAATACCTATCAATTCCTGATGTTTATCCTTAGGCAGTTTGTGGGCACATTTGTTTTATCTTTTGTCTTGAGATGTGACCCACAGCAGAGGTGTCTGTCTCCCCGCCCCCCCAGTTGCAAGGTATCTGGTCTTCTGCACTGGCTCCTAGCCCTGTCTGACTGCCTGTAATATTTGTATTTAACTTAGCTGCTTAGGTCAGCGTCAGACCTTTGTAAATCAAACTTTGGTCATGGGCTACTACATGTAAGTCATTAGCATTCTAAACACCGAGAGAATAAAAAGATGGTCACAGTGCTCCTAACTTCTATCGTTAGGAGAACTTGGTCATGAGCAGAGCTTTTGACAGAGAAATGGGACAAAAGATAGAACTGACTGTGTGCATGTGTTTGGAGGAAGAAGAAAGAGAGAGACAAACAAATAGGACTCTCAGTGATGGCTCTGCAGGTGCTTAGAAGACAACTCATGCCTTGAAGAAAAGCCCTTTGTAAAGGGCTGGAGACTTTGTTTTGGAGGGAGGGATCATCCTAATTGGCCCCTGCCACAAATCAAAGCATGTGGGCAATTAATGCTCCCCAGCCCTGGTCAGACCAGAGCTGCTAGAATTACAAGATTCTTTGCCTCTTTCACATCATCTTCTTTCAAGGAAGGGCCTCCCCGCACCCCACCCACCTGCAGGTTTACAAAAGGCTGATTTTTGCAGATTATGGGGGAAATTAGCATCCAGAAACATCCGCTTTAGAAGACTCTAATGGGCCTGACAAGTCATACAGAGCAGAAGCACATTCCCTGGCCCCCTGCCCACATGCATCTGGCCAGGCCTTGGTTGGCAAATGTGATCCCCAAAGGAGAGTCTGCAGAAAATCAGACCATGGGACCACTTTGTTCGTGCATTAGGAAGGACATACTGTCCACTCCAGGGAAAGCCTTGGGGCCTACAGGAACACAATAGCTGACCCCCTAGCTGCACTGCAGCCTCAGAGCCGAGGGGCTCACCAGCCCTCCCAGCCCCAGTCCAGAGGGCAGCTTCGCTCTGAGCCACTGCCGAATCGCCACTGTCTGGGGTGGCACTGTCCTCACACCTCATCTGTGCCCAGAGCCACAGGGGGGCGCAATATCTAATAAAACAGTAGCACCAGCACTCACAGCCTCTGCCCCTGAATTTGACCACAGTGGCATCCAGCTGATAGAGCGGGAAGAGGAAGTGTCCATTTTTTATGAAAAAATAGACATCCAAGAGAAGCTGAAACTGAATGGGGAAATGGAAGTACACATCCTGGAAGAAAAGATCCGCTTCCTGAAGCTGAAGATTGCAGAGAAGCAAAGGCAGATTCACGTGTCACAGAAATTACTGCCAGCGAAGACAGCCCTGGACCAGGAGCTGGCCGTGCTCCAGATTCAGGTAGACAACAGGCGGGGACACGTCCCGGGCCACCTTGCTTCCTTCTCCCTTACTCAGCTCTAGAGCATGCGAGTTTGGGACCCATCCCTAGACCTCAGTCATCTAAGGCTCACTTGCCCGGCGTAGCTGTGTTGTTGATGCTTGCTGGAAAGAGTCTGAGGACCATCTGGCTCTTCGCTTGGTACCCTGCCCTCTCTGCCATGGAGCTTCCTGCTTTTCTGCTTGCGGTCACGCATAAGGAGAGCCTTGTTCTCCTCTGTAATTCCTCTACCATTAGGTAACTTGGCCCCTGACACAGCCTTGCTTGAAAGTGGAATAAAGTCCAAGAAATTCAAACACACAATAGCAAAAAAATAAAACATGACTATAAGGCTACTATTTTCACATGCAATAGGGTCTCCCCCCCCTTAATAGAAGGAACAAAATTAAACTAAAATAATTCCTGATCTAAACTTTCCCTGTTGATTCAATGTAGCAGGAACATGTTCTAACCTGTAATGTTTTCTAAATTATCAGGTAAACTTTTGGTGTTTTTCTGGTTATGAAATTAAGATGTGTTTGGTTAGTGAAATCTGGGAAAAGTACAAAAATTTTAAAGAAAATTCTACCTGCAAGAATGGTAAGAATTACTGTTAAAACGATCGAGCCCCTAGCAGAGAGTCTTCCCTTCTTTCTCCCAGCGTGCAGTAAAGGTTTGTGTGCGCATTCTGCAGACTCAGTGTGGGGTCTTCCCGACGAGGACTTCATGGACCTTTGCCAGGGTCCACTCGTACTGTGTGCCTTCGAGTGTGTCTGTGTAAGTGACCGCATCTTGTAGTTGTGCAAACCCGCCAGGGTCTGGCTCTGGTGCGCACTCGGGTTTTAGCCTCAAACACTTCCGTTTCTTCAGTGGCTGAAGCCCGGTTTCAGATGAGTTGGTGCAGCGTCCTCCTCGATCTCTGTGGCTTACTTGGGAGATCCCCTCACCGGCCTTGTAGTGCCTGTTCCACTTCTGGGCTAACTTGGTGCCAGCTCTGCACTCTTTTCTCTGTCCACCCCTGCACAAGGCCTTTGAACAGATTTTATTGAAGACAGGGCAATGCTGTGTGGAGTCTACAGAAATGCAAAGAACTTCAAATTGCATCTCAGAAATCCACAGCCTGCAGGGTCCTTTGGGGTCACTCTGAGGCCACAAAGCAGCAGCACCCAGCTCCCTTTCTCAGCTGGGTCTTTCTCTTCTTCATTCCGTGTCGCCAGCCAGGAACTCTGCACTTGTCTGCGTTCTATGGAGTAATTTGGTTCTCCCCAACTCTTTCTCAAAACACAGGTTCAGTCTGTCTTTGTCATCCTTGACTGTTAAAATGCCCCCTAAAAGGACCTTAAAGTCAATAAGGTTGCTCTAGGCGTGGTAGCACATCCCTGTAATCCCAGCTAGCGGGAGGCTGGGGCAGAAAAATTACCACAAGTTCCGGGCTAGCCTGGGCTACCAAGTGAGTGCAAGGGCAGCCTGAAATACAGAGCAAGACCCTGTCTCTGAAAAATAAATTGTCAATAAGATCTAAAATCAGACAATATCTTCTGTATTATGTAACCCTATCCCTTGTGTTAACTTCAAATCAATACTTGCCGTCCAATGGATAAAATTTTTCTTAGGAAACATATTTGGCATTTCATTAGATCAAAAACAGTTACACTGCCAACCATGAATTTCAGTCTTGCCCACCAGGGGAACACTATGCATTTAGCAATACCACGTGCCCTGCTGGACTGTTAGTCGAAAACCACACACATTGAGACATGCAGGAGAAGGATTATTGGTTACCTACTGGTTTACCAAGGTTAATTCTAAGCTTAAGGCGACTGAGTGGAAAGTCTCTCATTAATATTCACACTGCACTTCACCATGCAGTTATCTAGTGACCACAGATCGCACGTACCTGAAAGGAGGTGACAGTTGACAGCAGGTGACAGGTGACAGTTCCAGCTTCTGGCAAGGGAGGTGTATGCCCTGTCCTCCCAGCCCAAGCTTGGTCATATCCTGTTATTTGTTACAGCGGCAATGAAGCTTCCCTTTTCGCATGTCATTTTCAGGACGCAGAACAGTTTTTAATTGTCCAACTGACTAACCCAAGAGCTATCATGAGTCATCCTCCCCTGGGTTCTAGGAATAGCAGCTCCATTTTAGGAGCTCGGAAGCCTCAGGCTATTTTAGGACACCAGGGCACTATGTTCTATAGAGAAATTAAGCCATTTTTCCTCAGATGCCAATGGAGAAATAAAGTGAAGGCACCACTGTATAAGCAAGCACAATATTTTTGTTTCTTATTTAGTTTATAACTGGGGGGGAAGCATTGTGTTGTTAGTAATAAATATAACAAAATTTTTCTTGTTACCTCACTTTTTAAAAAATGTTTAAATGTGTTTTTATTAGTGCCTGTTAATTTTACAAAATATTGGGTTTCAGTGAATATATTTTGTTCAGGTCCACCTCTGTTACCCTCCCCCTTCCTCCCTTCCTCTTCTCCAATAATAATTCTGTCTTCTACTTTCCTCCCGTCTTTTAGATCCCACACATTAGGCAGAGCGTGCCATGGCTGCCTGAGCCTGGTTTGCTTCACTTGACATCATCTCCAGGTCCATCATTTCCCCGGAAGGTGACATTCCTTCACTCTTCTCTATGGCTGAATAATACGCCAATGTATGTAGGTCAGATTTTCTTTACCCATTCATCTGTTACGGGCAGCTAGGCTGGTTCCACGTCTTGACTATTAGGAATCGTGCCACAGTGAACATGAGCACGCAGGTATCGCTGTCATAAGCAGGCTTAGTCCCTTTGGGTATAACCCAGAGAGCAGCACAACTGCATGTGATGGTGGCTCTATTTTGTTGTTGTCACGTGCTTTGAGGAAACTCCATGCTGATTCCCACAGTGGCTGTGCTGATTCCCACCCTCAGCAGTGGTGTAGAAGCATCCCTCTCAACACCCTATGCTGGCCAGAACCAATTGGCTTTTGTGTGCTTAGTGACAGCCCTGCTGACCAGGATGAAATATAGCTTTGATTTGCACTTGCGTAATTGGTAAAGATGCTGGACATTTTTCCATACACTTATTGGCCATTTATATTTCTTTTGCATCTGTTCAATTCATTTGCTCATTTATTGACTGGGCTATTTGATTGTGTGTGCGTGTGTGTGTGTGTGTGTGTGTGTGTGTGTGTGTGAAGTTTTCTGAGTTCTCTCTATAGGCTAGAAATTAATCTCTGTTGGAAGAGTCACTGACCAAGTTTTTCCCCCATTGCTTAGGATGTCTTCATTCTGTTGGTTGACTCCATAGCTGTGCACAAATTTTCTAATTTGATGTAGTCCCACTGGATTCTTGCTACTTCCTGTGCTGTTGGGGTCCTATTCAGGAAGTCTTTGCTATGCCTATGGCTTCCACTGTTTCCCTGTGTTCTCTTCTAGCCATTTCAGTGTTTCAGGTCTTGTCTTAGTTACTCTTCTCATTGCTGAGACAAAATACCCAACACCCAGAATTAAAAGGAGGGAAGGTTTATTTGGCTCACAGTGTGTAGAGGTTTCCGTCTGTAGTCAGCTGGCTCCAAGGCAGGGTGGTGTGGCAGAGGGGCATCTCGGAGGACAAACAGTCCACAGCAAAGCAGGGCAGGCAGAAGGTAGCCAGCAGCAAAGCAGCAACCAGCAAGTGACAAGCGTCTTTGGGTCCCTTATATCTTATCCAGACTACGCGCCCTTAGGACAGGTATCACTCACACACTTAACCTAGCATTGCACCATGATCCAACACCAGTGTCACACACGCTAGACCCAGTCACTGCTGAAAGAGCCCACGTATGACCACATGAGTCATAACAGGTCTTACCCCTAGGTCTTTGATCCATTTTGGATTTTTGTAGAGTGAGAGATAAAGATCTAGTTTCAATATTCTATCCCAGCACCATTTATTAATGGTGTGTGTGTTTTGGGGTCCTTTTCAACAAAAGCCTATAGTTGTGTGGGTTTTTGTGTCCTCTATTCTGTTCTGTTAGCTCACTTTGTGCCCCTTAGGGCCTTTGAGCCGAGCTACACTCTCAGTCATTTTTATTCTTACTTTTACTGTTATTTTTAGGCAGGGCCTTGCTAAATTGCCCAGGCTGGGCTCAAATTTGCAATCCTCCTGCCTCAGCCTCCCAGCGTGCTGGAAGTACAGATATGAGCCACAATTTGCAACCCTACATGCCTATTCCTGTGCCATTACCATGCTACTTTTGTTACTATGGTTTTGTAGTATAAATTGAAATTGGGTAATGTCATGCCTCCAAGCCTGGCTCTTTCTACTAAGGACTGCTCTGGCTATTCTGGGTATTTTGTGTTTCCATATGAATTTTAGAGCTATTATTTCTAGCTCTGTGAAAAATGACATTAGAATTTTGATGGGGAATGCACTGAATCTATAGATTGCTTTTGTAATATGGTCATTTTTTTATAATACTAATTCTGCCGATCCATGAACATGGGAAGTATTTCTATCTTCAATGTCTTTCTTCAGTGTTCTTTTACCTCCTTTGTTAGGTTGATCCCTGAGGGTTGGGTTAGGTTGCGTTTAAGTTTTTAGCCTGTCATGACTGGAATGGTTTTCCTGATTTCTTTCTCAGCTAGGCCATTAAGGGTATATAGAAAAGTTATTGAATTTTTAATACTCACTTTGTATCCTGCAACAAGCTCTTGATTGCATAAACATTTCAATTTTATATTAAGATCATTTAAAGAAGGTAGGGGAAAAGACAGAAAAAAAGTTATGTCACCACGTAAAATTCTTTTTACAGAGAGGAGGACACCAGTTAAAATTTTAACATTTTGCCTGTGTCACTCTTGGGCACGCTGTTAAATGTATCACCTCACTCAATGGATCAGACCCATGAACCTGTGTCCTATCTTTGCATGTGGCAGTTGAAAAAACTAAGAGGATAAATGATTTCATTGATCACTCAGAGATTCTTTAAGAAAGCTGAATGTTTTGCCTCTTGATTGCTGCCGTATGCCACTTCTCTCCTTCTTGAACTAAAGCCGAGTGTGGCTGCCATTCTTACCTGAAAGTAGCCGTGGTCCCCACTCACCTCTGGGTCTCAGTGACTCAGCAGATACACATAGTTGACTCATAAGGCCCTAATTAGGGGCTTAGCAAAAAGTATACAAACGGCTGAGGCTGTTTGTCAGAGTGTAAACCATTCTGACCCAGTCGTTAACTGCTTGTTTCTTGTTTGAGATGCCACTGAACTTCCTGCCAACGAAAGATTTCAAAATGGCACCCAGCGTTGGATGCCAGCTATTATGGTGTCTCTCGAAATCTCCAACAAAGTGGGGAAGCTGTACAGCCACACAGCACCCCAAGATTTCTCTCTGTTGGCTCAGAATTCTGACACTGCCTGGCCTTGCAGAGGCAAATCTAGGCATCACCACATGGCCTCATGCATGAGCAGAAACACTGCTTAACCCCAAGTCCCAGGTGATGGGGAGCAGCAGACCAAGTTGTCCTCCGCCCTGCCGGGGTTGGTCCTGCTGAGGGACGCCAGAGACCCTGACTATGCACTTTTAAGATTGCCAAGCTCAAGAGTTGGTTTGAAAGCTAATGTTTCTTTCTCATTTCATAGTTTTCACAGTGTACAGACAGAATAAAAGACCTGGAGAAAGAGTTTATAAACCCTGAGGGTAAGAACAGAGCCCGCCTCCTTCCAGGGAAAGACCTGACCCAAGAAGAAATGATCAAAAAATTAGATGAGGTAAACACTCTTGCTTAACATGGCGTTTCTTTGCCCCTGGTTGATGGTTTCACAGATACCTGTGGTCTGTTTCCTGTGGGGCTGACAGGTTTCTCCTCATTATTCCAGCCACTTAGCCTTTTGATGTAATCTAGTACGTTCTCAGCTTCATTCAGGTACTTTCCAAAGGAAGTCAAAATCCAATGGTTTCAAGATTCCAAAAGCACATTTCTGTCTTGGCCCAAAGGAGCAATTTTGCTTCTCAAATGGGTGACCTGACTTCCTGGTGGGACCATATCAGAACAGTAGCAGTGTGGAGCACAGACAAAGCTGAGAGGGCCGTGGTCTCTGGTGGGGAAGAACTCTCAGAGCTCTCTTGAGGGGGCTGGGGCAGGGAGGTCTGGCCTCAGCCTGGTCCCGCTGTCCCCACTGCAGGGGCCGGGGAGGGACCAGTTAGCCCTCTAAGCAGCAAAGGAGGCTGGTCCTTTTTTTCTGCCTAATGAAATTACTTTCAACTGCAGCTGGAACTGCAGCTGGCCAAGAAGGAGGAGAAGTTACTGGAGAAGGATTTCATCTACGAACAGGTCACCCGGCTCACGGACAGGCTCTACAGCAAAACTGAGGCCTGCAAGCTGGACACCCTGCACTTGGCCAAGAAGGTCAGCCTGGGGCCCCGCCAGCTCTCTTCTCTCCTCCTCTTGTATCACCTTTCTTCTCCAAATTGCTGAGCTTACTGAGAAGAACTGGAGAGATCAGGTTTTAAGACCAGAGAAACATCAAATCAACATAGGACTCTTTGAGAATTGTCCAAAACAAGCTTCAGTCCTGTTCTGCGAATGAGTTCATTTCCCAAGGAGAAACCCCAAGCTTTCCATGACAGTGTGTGAGTTCCACTTAGCAGGGCAACTCCTCAGCTGTGACAATTGTCATCTTTGTTAGATTATACACAGAATAAACCCTTTCTTGTTCTTCTTGAGTAGAGAGCTCACCTACCTCTGGTCTAAGTAGGAACAATGGCTGTTTCCAGAGCTCAGCCAGAACCCACAGATGGAGGGGACCCCAGAGAGAAGGGCAGTCCTGTGACCATGGCTGACCACACTGTGGATCCCGGCAGCCACCAAGCAATAGTGTACAACATTCTAGCCAGGCCTGAGGGCAGGGAAACAGGAGCAGTCACACTGTCCCCAGCGGATGAGGCTGTGAAGTGGGGAGAGACACCTGCACCTTCACACTGCAGGCTCTGGTGGGCAGCAATAGTTTCCACTGGTAGCTTCCCCAATGCCTGACACGTAATAGGCCCTAGAAGAACATTCAGAATGCATAAACAGGTCTGTTCCGGAAATTGTTTTGGCACAATAAATAGGAAATGATAATAAATCTCAGTCTGTGGTCACTGTTTTGATCTGACTTTTGCATGTCCGCTCTGATGACTTCCACTAACAGAATGATCAGTCCAGTGGCAATTGCACAATTCACAACTTTCCCTCATAAACTACGAAAGCTTATGAACACTTGCCAAGTTAACCCACCCTATGTTTCTGCAAAGGCCTACCTGCCTTTTAGAGAGAATTTCCTCTTCTAGAAAGGGAGTCATTTTTCACCGAGGCTAGATTTGTCCAAGCTGATGGCAGACTCTTTAGAAAGCACCCATCTTGCTAGAGAAATGCAAAGGGCGACACTTTGACATGTCAGCAAGGCTCTCCAGCATAGCCAGATAAGGGACAAACTGAAAAAAGGCAAAATTAAGCCAGAAGTTAGCAAAAACACTCTTTCCTGTTTCCTCTTCCCCTCCTAAACAGACGCCAACCTATTCCCCTCAAAGCTACTCACCTGGAATATAGTAGCTAGTCTTCCTCACCCCACCCTCACCCCTTTCTTTCCTTGCCCTTTTTTACACAGCCAGAGTATTGGGCTCAATCTTTACAGTCTCTTTCAGTTCTTATTTCCTGTGAACTCTTACTTAACCCTCCTGCCTTTCAGCAAGAACGCCCCCCACTCTCACAGCCATGCTGCCATTTTCTTCAAGTCTCCACAGAACGTGCACCTCAGCTAAGCCTTGGGCTCTCTGATTCCAGATGAACGGCTACCAGAGGAGGATCAAAGACGCTACGGAAAAAATGATGGCTCTCATTGCTGAGCTGTCCATGAAGCAAGCCTTGACCATTGAACTCCAGAAGGAAGTCAGGGAGAAGGAGGAATTCATCTTCTCTTGCAATTCCAGGATAGAAAAGGGGCTGCCGCTCAATAAAGAGATTGAGACAAAATGGCTGAAGGTTCTTCGAGACGAGGAGATGTATGCCTTGGCGGTGGCTGAGAGGTCCCAGGTGAGCTTGGGCTGCCATGTTGCATTTGTAAAATGCGTCGGGAAGGGCTGTTTCCAGGGGCCCAATCTTCCCACGATACAGGTTGACACTCTTTTGTCAAAGTCTTGAAACAAGAGATGTTTTGGATTTTCTCAGATTTTGGAATATTTGCATACATATAATGATATATCTTGGAAATTAATGGAACCTAGAGCCAAATGTGAAGTTTATTCATGTTTCATATACACTGTATACGCAGAGCCTGGGGGTCATTTTATATAACCTACCGCACCTATGTTTCAACAGCGGCCCATCACCAGGTGACAGCACGCTAGTGCTCAAAAAGTATTTGGAGCACTTTGGATTTCAGGCTTGGGGATCAGAGATGCTCACCCTGTGTGTGAGAAATTTCCGTTCTTCCACACATGTAGTACCAAGAGTCACTGAAGCTTACTATTCGGAAAAGTCGAAGTACAGCAGTCCAAAGTACTGGTGCAAGCTTAGTCCCCAGTTCTTCTGCCTGGCTCCATAATTTCAGTAGTTTAAGGCTGGAGTTAGGCCTCTCTTTCCAAAGAGACAGCCTGGGGATGCAAGTTAGACTGCCAAGTAGATGACCCCAAAAGAACCACTATTCACTTTTTTAACTCAAGAAAAACACATGTTCCAGATGTACCCTAGAGAACCCCCAGGCTCAGGGTCAGATGTGTAATTTCCATGCCACCCAGGAACATACTGTCCAGGGAATTCGGATTTTACCTGGGATGCCCCACTGTCATTCACCTGCCTCTGTCACACTGAGCTCTTCATGGTGCCATCAGAAATCGCTCTGTGTCCCCGAAGCACACGGGCAGACTCGAAGCCCTGAGACTCACCACAGCCCGCCAAACACTTTTCCCCCAGTTTCATTTTACTCCTTTTTCCCACTGCAGTGTTTGCCCATTGGCACTTTAGCCAAGGAAACGCATGGCCCCCCCTTTGTCACACACAGGGAGGGGAAGCTTGACAAGAGACACTGCAGCGGGAGCCCCCTGGGCAGTTCTGATAAACCTCACCCCCAGCAGCCACCTGGTGCTTGAGCAACAGAGCCCAGCCCAAGGTGGTGCCCAGGGGTTGGGGACTGTCCACTCTCCTGTCCCCATGGGGCAGATCGGCCAGCACAGCTCAAGGCTGCTCAGACCAGGCTGTGTCTCTGGGAGGCAAGGATGAAGTAAGTGCAGCATTTTCAGGAAACTGAAAGGGTAATTCCTTCTTTGCCCCCAGGAGTCCTCAGAAGCAGAGAATCGCCAGATGCCCAATGGCGTTTACACAACAGCGGAGCAGCGTCCCAACGCCTACATCCCCCAGGCCAATGCTACTCTTCCTCTGCCCAAACCCTACGGCGCTCTGGCTCCATTCAAGCCCAGCGAGCCTGGAGCCAACATGAGGCACATACGGAAGCCTGTTGTAAAGCCGATTGAAATCTGAATGTGCGAAGCCATCCTGGCTCCCCAGACAGAGGACGTGACCAGGCTTCTTCATACCTACGCCTGGAGAATGTGAGTGCGACACTTGGAACATTCCAGGGGGATGAGGTGCCGCCAACCCCAGGGTGCAGCGTGGGCTGGTGTTATAATCACCAGCTACAACCTTTTGCACTGTGTTCAGTAGGATGCAGAATGGTCCTGTGATTATGTCAAAGCACACATTTGCATTGCTCCTGGAATTCCTTTCCACTCCTTACACTGACATTTAGAAACACACAGTATGCGAAGTGCTGTAAACGGGCAGAATAAATAAATTTTCAAGGAGGTACAGAAAACACAATGGTCTTTATTAAGGGAAAAACAAGTACCGTTGCCTGTGCGTCCTCTAAAAAGACAGAATGAGCATCTGAAAAGGGAAACGCCCTGAGTGGCCAAAAGGGACAACTGATGTTGTTGAGGAGTAAGTAGCCTTGGGAGTTCACGCTGGTAAAACTAAATCCGATCAAAAGCAGTGGGGAACGTGTCATTTCTGAAGTAAGTTTATGATTACGTTTTACAAGAATTCTTGTACTGTAAAAAATGTTCACACTCTGATTTAGCTTCCTGACAAATTCAGATGTTTTACAATAATTATTTACAGTACTTATTTTATCTGAACATAAGTTCATTAAGGTCTGACATCAGATTTTTTCAAAATCTCAGCATACAAAAAATCTTGCACATGAGAGGAAAGACTGGAAAGTGGGGGGATTCTGCTTTAATTTTATTGCATTTCACATAACTGCGTTTTCTTAATTCTGAAGTATTTTCTCACATACATGACACTCAGATGGGTCTGAAACTCGTGCTCGTACATTCTCTAAGACGCTGAAACTCTTCATACCAGTAGCAGTTGTGAATTATATTTTACAACTCTGGGAGTGAAAAATACCACATCCTTTTATTTTGCCGAACCAGACCTTCTGTCCCAAGCCCCTACCTTGCCGAAGCAGAGCGAAGCTGAACATCACTCTCACCCTGTGAGTCCTGCATCTAACCAGCTGCTTGGCGAAGTGCTGATGAAGGCATCCCGTGGGAGTCCCTCTGCCGGGCAACACTGTCTACCCCTGTGGTTAACACAAGGCACAGCCATAGGAATCAGTACGTCTTTACAGAGACAAAGAACAGGCGCACAGGGCGTTTTAGCAGCATAAGAATGGAGACGAAGGGATGGGTGATAAAATATTCCCAGGCTGAAAGAAGGCAGGTGTCACCATGTGACACCATCTGAAATGTCCTGGACCATGGTGGGGGGGGGGGTGGCCTGGCCCTGATGCATGGTAAGATTTTAACAGGTGGAGAGGGATTCCAGGAGGGAGCAAAGCCTGAGCAAGGCTTGGGAATCGACAGAGGCTGTGTTCAAGGCCCGGAGAGCTCACTTAGCTGCAACAGAACGTTCATCCTGGTAGGGTCAGGGTCTAAGAGGGCCGAACGTCAAAGAGTTCGAGTCTCATCGTTTGATGAATGGTTATCACTTACTGATGGGTTATGAACAGAGTGACACAGTCACGCTGTTTATCTCAAATATGTGTTCGATACATTAGATCCTAAGAAGAGACAGAAACAATCCAGGCGCGAAATGAAAGAAAGCAGGGAAGGAAAGAAAAAGTCCTTATCAGCAGCGCATTGCTGAGCTGACCCCAGCTGGGTAGTTAGGTGCCATGTGGATCTTTGGAGAGAAATAGGTTCATGGGCTCAAGATTCCTGGCTCGGGTAAAAAGACTCAGTTCAAACAGCAGGGAGGGTCAGGCTGAGGCTTTCAGCATTTGGGTTTCTTTTAATGACAATTTAACCAAACTTTCATAAATACAAAGCAATTAAATACAGTTCCATCTGAACCATCACAAAAACAAACCTTCTAAATACTACATATGTACAAATCATTACAGGTGACATGCTTTGCTGTCTCAGAGATAGCAGGCTTGATTTAGTCCCAATTTTTAAAAGTATTCTCTTCCCAAATAATACTCTTTAGGCAGCACTGAATTTTTCTGCTTATTCTAGTGTTTGTTGCTCTAGGGACTCACCGCGCCATGACATTTTTAAAGCAGATTTTATTTCCGAGTGCAAGTGCGACAGACGCTAGCTTTGGCCTGCTGAGCCAGGAGGGAGGGCACTGCGGATGCTGGTTCCTGTCCCGCTGGTCTGTCTGTCACCTCCCTACGCTTGACGGCTCATCAGCTGCTCAGCACTGGAAGGACACACAGCAGTTTAGTTCTGCCCGAACGTGTACAAAACTAAAACTCTCAGAGGATTCAATAATACATTCTGTGTTGTCCACTTTCAGCTATTGTAAAGAATTCCCACCCAGAGCAAGGTTAACGAGTGAGGTCAGAATGTTGAAAGCAGCTCCAATTGCATTTTCTCTGTTATAAGCCTAGAAGCATGCTGGTGTGTTTGAGAGCTGCTTCTTCTACAAATTCTGCATCCACGTTGTCATGGCCTTCAAGATCATCCAGAGCTGAGGGGGAAAGAGAGAGAGAGAGTCTATGTTACCATCGGAGCCATGGAGTAGTCATAACTTTGCCTCCCCCAGTTTATTGGAATCACGATTATTTTATATTTTCATAAAGCACATTATTCTGAGACATTCATTAAACTTTGGCTCCAAAAAAGGGTCTTCCCATCAACCAAACAGGTTTTAAACTCTTTAAATTCTCTGAAAACTTCAAGGATGATTATTCCGTAGGTAATTTACATAGCAAACCTACGTCACTGGTGAAACCCAAGTGCAGTCGAGACCTCTTTGGAAACAAGAGTCTCTTGGGGAAGAACACGGGACACAGAAGCGGAAAGGGAAGATCGGAGGCGGCGAGGGAGTAAAGCGGCAAAACCTTGTGAATCACCTTGATCGGAGGACTCCAGATTGGTCAGAATCTCTATCAGGTAGTTCAGGGGCAGAAAGTCCACACCGAATGACGACTTGCTGATCCCAGAATTCCATGGCTAAATGAGAAACGACTTCTGATACTAGTGGATTCCCCCAAGGATGCTCAAATTTAAATCAAGCATTAAGAACTAGAATTGCTGTCTGTCCATATGGAAAGCTGTCTGTTTGCCAATACTCACCTGCTTCTTATAGTTCTGAAGCAGTCGCGTCACATGGTGCCGGGAGATGATGTTGGAACTCACAGGATGATCCCACAGTCGATAGATCTTCTGCCCAATGAGCTACCGTGCAATTCAAAAATACATCAAGCAGACTGTACCTCACAGTGCTATATTAAATATACCCCAGATGTATTCATAATTTGAAGAGCATTATTCCACAATAGCTCATCACTATTCTAAAAGACGTTGATGATTAATGATCCTTGAAGAAAGCCCAGGCTCCTATGAGGTGTACCTCTGAATTTGGAATAAATACTCCCTTGAGACTGAAGAAATACTCCACCTTGGAGAAAGTAGTTTCTACACTGAGGCCTCCAATTCCTTTTGTGGAGTTTACCTGCTACTCTTCAAAACTGGAGATGGGCCTGCCAATGTGAGGCAATATTTTGACAGGAAACGGAAGATTAAAGGCTTGTGTGACCAACTTCTCTCACATGGTGTTGCCTGCAGAATCTTAATTCCCTAAGCGTGTGGAAGTGGGGAGACCAAATTTGGAGACCAAACTAAATGCCCAGCAACCTTTCCTGGAGAGACTGAGCCAGGGAAAATTCGCTTAGTTCTTTATTTTTGCCTCTGCTTCAGTCAGCCTGTGAGGGAAGGACTGTTACAAAACAAGACGACAAGGCCCAGGAAGGCCACAGATGCCCCTTCAGGAGAGGACAGTGACACAAGTACCAGTGCTTAAGGTCTATGAGCAGAGGTCAGGGCTGCCCAGGCTCTGAGGCACAGCAGCCTTGCTGTGGAATTTCCTAGAATTTCTGACTCAGAGCTGCTGTCCCCCACAAAAAAAGGGCAGGGTGTTCCTTCGTAACTGTTTCCCCCGTGTCTTCCATTCTTCCTCAGATCTGGGGGTGTGTTCATGCTGGTGGGAACTTAGGAGGAGGAAACGAAGTTCTAGAACATTCTGACCTCACCTGCATTGCAGTGTCTTACTGGTTTGAGTGCAAAAGCACATGTTTCCCCTCTCCCTCCTCCTCAGACCCAGAAGCAAATATTAGTGCGGTTTCCTGAGAGGAGAGCACAGTTAAATGTTCCCCAGGGATGGTGCCAGGAGGGGGAAAGTGGAGGGCGGGACGGATGGGATTCTTGGAAAGGGGCGGAAAGTGAAATGATTCAGTGGATTTCAGCTAAAGGCAAGCAAATGCTCCTCTCAGGAAGAGGAACTGAAGCAGGGTTACGCCAAGGCTTAGGGGAAAGTAAGATGCAGGGTTACCGGAGGAAGCCTCACAATGATGCTGAATTTCAGTTTTTCGTTTTTCTCTGTATTGTCCAGATCTACAAGAAAGTTGGGGATTGAAGGGGAAAAGAGAAGAAAAAAAGAAAAAAGATTTATTGTAATACAGCATGTATTTTAAAGTATACCTTGATTTAGTACAATTGTCTTATATATTTTATAGGGTTTTTTGGCCTCTTAGTCTGGCTGTTAATCTGAATTTATAATAATTAACTTGGTAAGAATTCATGACAAATTTTATATTTCTAGAAATAAATATTTATTAGATAAATGGATCTGATGCTGGGCAAAGTAATTTTAAAAAGAAGGTAGAGGGGAAGGAGGGGGAAAGAATTGAGATGGGTTATGTACGTACCAATTCCCCACAATGAACGTAACCATATGTACTTGCAAACATACACTAATAAAAATTTAAAATTATTTTTAAACAAAGGAAAGTTAGGGATTGGCCGAGACAAATACCCACTTTAATACCTCACAAGTTTTTAGTATGTGAGTGGTGGATCTTGGTAATGCATTTTCCAAACTTGTATCCTCAGACTAATCTAACAACACTGAAACTTTTTCGTTGGTCCTGAATAAAAAAGGACTTTTCTCTAATACGCTGCCAGTCACCAAGTAGTTCTGTTGGCTAACTGAGAGCAGCAGCTACTAGAGAAAGGATAAATGCTTCTCATTTCTATGCTACCAGACGTCATCTGAAATGCACCATCACTGAATGCCTGGGTGCTAACACAACAGACCTCGCTCAAAGGGCCAGTTCTCATGAGCAGCGCATCTGTTGTTGGCTTTTCTTGCATTTCGAGTCTGACTCTGGGATGAGGGAGTTAGTGAGCTGAAAACAAGCCATTTGGACACTTTCTTGAGAAACAAGCCCACATGCTCCCTTAGTGCAAATCCTCTTACAGCTGTGTGGGCCAAGGCACCCCCACCCCCTGGACACTGGAAGGGCTCAGGTCCTCCCACCAGCCCAGAGCACAGTTCCAGAAATGGAATGTGCTCAGCAGCACCAGCCACATCATTTCTGGGGCCCAGTGCACAATGGAAACAGGGGTCCATGTCGCACGTGAAGAGCGGCAGGTTCTCTGCGGGGCATTAGGCCCCGTGTGGGACCCTTCCCAGGGCAGCTGGGCCCATGTGACTACACAGGCTTCAGCCCTGTTGCTGCCCAGTCAAATGCGGAGCCTCTTACCCTTCAGGAGCCTTTTGACCACTGTTTCGGTGAGAAGCAACACCCCGCTGTCGATGTAATGCAGCAGGCTGTGCAGAGGGAGACAGTGCACCCCCAGGGTGGTGTGCAGGGTGTGGAAACCTGGGGTGAGTAAAAAGAGGGTGGCGGGGTCAGCAGGCGTCTCCTGCAGCCCAGAGAGACTCAGACCGTGTTAGCAAGCACCTAGTTCACTGCTGGGTGCCTGGAATCAAAGTTCTCATGCACAAGTTCCAAGTTTCTTTCTTTGCATGATCACAACTCAGCACCGTGCTGGCATTGGGTGAGTTCCCAGTCTGTATTTCCTTGTCCTTGGGCCCCTTCCCAGGCAAACCAAAGGCAAGGCCTGCTCAGTGAAATACATCTGAAATTCTACAGCAAGACAACAGAAGAAAAAAGAGCTTGAAACTCCATAAACCCTGGTAACAGGTTCCTGAGATGGGGACCATTTTGCTGAAGGGAAAAAAGAGGGCATCAGAAAGTAACAGTTTATATGCCTCATCTTTGGTCACCCCCTAATTGAAGCGTTTTGCAGTCTCCTTGGGCCAAATTATAGAAACAGAAGGGTGAATATGACAGCCAAGTATAGTGACACACACCTGTAATCCCAGAACTGCAGGTGGCTGAGACAAGAGAATTGCAAACGCAAGCCCAGCCTAGGCTATTTAGCCAAATCCTGTCTCAAGAAATAAGAAAGGGGCTGGAGATGCAGTGTGAAGGCCCTAGGTTCAATATACACAACATGGCCAGTTAGCAAACCCACAGGAACTTGGTAGAGGCCTAGGTCCTCTCTCCGGTCTAAGTCTGCAGCTAAAGACGCACAAACCCAGAGCTCTAACCGTACTGCTAGTGACAAGAGACAGACGTAGGATACATGAAGAGGACTGCAGGCCAGAGAGAATCAGAAAAGATGTCTTGGAAATGACAGCAGTGGAGGGGTGGGAGAGGAGCAGATGCAGTTCCCAGGGGTAGAGACGAGGTGAGAAACACACTGAGTGAACCCAGCAGGAGAGGCTGGACTCAGCAGAGCAGAGCAGGGGATAGAGTCCCGCTGGGCTGGTTACAGGCAGACAGCAGATAACTAAGCCTTTCAGAACAGGATACAATCAGAAAATCACAAAATAAATGCACATTTTAAAAATGTTCTGCGGTACCAGTGTCTATGACAGCAGCTAAATGCTAAATGATAGCGAGGAGTTTATTTAGGGAACTTTGGGCGGCCCTCAAAGCTTCTGAGCGGGAGTTCTACTTTCAGACTTCACACGACAACAGGCCGAGTGCACGGAGGAGCCATCTGCCACAGGAGGGATGCAGACCTGCTGGGACCGAGGGCACTGAGCGAGCAGGGACCACAGCAGAGGCCTGGCGAGCAGGCAGCTGGCACCCGACTGGATGTGGGGATGAGGGGCACCCTCGGCCCACTCCTGGGCATGCACTTGGCAGTGTACAGCGGCCACTCAGAAGCCCGGTGGCATTTCCTCTCTGGGCATGAGTCATGAGCAATGGGCCGAGCCCAGTGACCCCAAGGCTCACATGCAGTGCGCACTGCCCCAGCAGATGCTAACAGCCTGGTAATGGGATGAGCACACTGGCTCTCCTGGAGCCAGAACAGAAATTGTGACATTGCTGGCTAATCAACAACAGGACCGCTCTGAAATGGACTTGGAAATTCTTTCCTAAATTAAAAAAAAAAATTACAAAGTTATTTCTGAAATGAAGTTCATACTAAATTATTATTATTGATTTCCTGGATCCGTGATTCCCTCCCCAGCCCCGTGTGCATGGCCTAAAGGTCTGGAGGGCACGTCCCAAGTCAAGGGCTCTGCCTGGTCTCTGCCTGTCCATCAGCTCCCAGCACCCGGGGAGTGGCTTCACTGAGGCCTCAGCTCCAACTTTAACCCTCGTCCTCCAGGGTCCTCGCCTTGTCTGGAAGAAGAGGAGACCCAGCTCCTCCTAAACAGCACGTGCTCCACTTCCTTTTGTGATCCTCCTTCTGTCTTGTCTTTAACCAGTTTTGGTTACAAGTTGCTGACACTTGGAACTCAAAACAGTTGTCACTAATCCCGGTGACTTGGAGAGCAAGCACGACATGGGCACGTGTGATTCTGTGTCACTTCACCCCCCACCCTTGCTTCCACGTCCTATGAGCACAACAAACATTGAAGACAAATTGGCCTCCCTGACCTGATCCATGGACAGGTCTACTAATAATTCTCAATCACTACGGGCAACATTTTTCTGTTCCCTCTCCTTATGTCTACGAAGGATCATGACTTGCGTAGAAAGTAGGTTTTCATGATCTCCCAGGCACAGTAATAGCCCCCAGGAAGTCAGTTCGCTTGTTTTCAAAAAGAGCTTGAACAACCAAGGCGATCAAATCGCAATCAGTCCATTCCCCTACTGAGACTTTTGTGCTACAGACAAACTATTATGAATTTAAGCCAGAATGCCAAATCTACACTTCATAAAATCCCTCACTCTTTTTAGGGGACACCTCACTTTTCCTATTTTTCTGGAACATTTTTAAAACAAATCATATTAGCACGTGTGTGTAGTACATAATATCTACATTCCTTGTTGGTGCATGGAAGTTGGTGCATGGATATAACACATCCCAGCTCCTTTTTCCTCCTCTGTCCCTCCTCCTCCTCCATCTCTTAATCCCCTTTCCCCTCTGAGAAAGAGCTATCTTTCTACCTCCTATTACATATCTATTATTCCTCTCTTTATTTTTACTTTGCGTTTCTCTTATAAGAGTAACCATGTGATATTCAAGCTTGCGTGTCTGGTTTATTTCACTTAATATTATGGTCTCAACGTGGACTCATTTTCCTACAAATGACTCAAAAGTATCTTTCTTTATGGCAAAGCAGTCTCCACTGTTTAATACCGCCTTCTCTCTGTCGATTCACCTGTCAGTGGACATATAGGCTGCTGCCAGGATAATTGTGCTACTATAAACATGGATATGCCTGGATCACTGTAACATGATGATTTCAATTTGAGGAAATCACCTAGAAAGGGGATAGCTGGGTCAAATGGAATATCTGTTTTTACTTTTTGGAGGAATCTCCACATAGCTTTACATAGTGGCTGCACTAGTTTTCACTCTCACAAATATTCTCACCCACAGTGTTGCCAGCGTTTGCTACCATCTGAGTTCTCGGTGGTGGCCATTCTTTCTAGGCTAAGCTGGAATTCAGTGTTGTCTCGACTCACATTTCTCCGATGACTGGCAATGTTGGGTATTTCTCACATATTCATTGGCCAACTGTACTTATGAGAAGTGTCTATTTCACTTGCTTATTCTTTTTTGATTGGCCCTTTTATTTGGGGGATCTATTTTGTTTGTTTGCTTTTAGTTCTTTACATATTCTAGATATGAGTCCTCTGTCTCAGGAATCTCTGGCAAAAAAAATTCTTCCCATGCTGCAGGATGTCTTTTCATGGTGTTGGTTGTTTCGCTTGCTGTGCAAGTGTTTTATTGTTATGTATTGGGATCATTTAAAACCACCTATTCCCAAAAGAGTCAGATATCTGGTTTCCAAACAGCCATCTTCATCACGCTAGCCACCCGAGAGTGAATTTAAAACAGGTGCTGTTAAGAAAGCTAGAAGGTTTTTATTCAAAGCGTGTCCAGAGCCACCTGGGGGAGGGGGTCAGAGGGCAGCACAAGACTGGGCCAGAGTTCAAGGTCTGCATGGGCAGAGGACGGGTCTGGCTGCTGGATTATCTTCCACAGATGCCAATAAGAGGGGGCATCGCCTAGGAGGGAACACAGAGACGGGGACAGGGAGGAGCCCACAAAGCACATGCCTGGCACCACGATGACCTTGGCCGGCATGAAGAAGAGTGGAGAAAGGGCAGGCTTAGCCGCTGACCTCTTAGAAGCTACTAATGAGCAATCATCGCTGCATAATTTATTACAAAACAGAAACCTCTCGAAGCTTCTTATGTATGCCACAGCTTAATTAATCTCACATACCAGACTTCAGAGAATGAACAACAGACAGAATATTTGTGCTGGAAGTCCTGATTTAAATAAAATTGTAGTTAAATGAATATGGTCTCTTTATAAAGTCTGATGGAAATTTCAGTTCATTAGACCCCGCTCTCCCTTTGTGAAGATATGGTTGGGCTTGATTGGTAATGTTCCTCTTTTCACAAAGATGGGGACAGGACAACGTCTCAAACCCTGTCAGAGAGTGGCTACATGTCTAGGTTTCTATAACTGGTCATGTGACTATGCTCTAAAATCTGGGGAATCCTTTTTTGTCTCAGAGCTAAACAAGTCACCTGTGTTTTAATTTGTGTTCATTAGCCTGTCAAAGGCAATAGTTGGTAGTAAAGAAAAGCAGTGTCTATTTTATATTTTCAAATTATAACTATGCCAATTTAGTTAGAATTCCTGTATCTAAAATGCTGCCTTTCAGTTACTGAAAGGCATCTTAGCGTGGTGTATGCATAACACCACATAAAGAATATTTAACACTTCTCACATTTAAAGTGGATCTGTAAGTTCAGGTCCCTTTAAAAGTCAGCATGAGACACTGGCAAGTTAGGCTTTACATCCGAATTCTTTACTAAGTCAGACTACATTATGATTCAGGATTGTCTGTAAACAGCTATTCAAAACCACAAAACTACGACGCTACCATTGTATGTGTGATTGGTAATGGCGCCTTTTGCCAACTCCTTAGACGGAAGGGTGATAGTAGAGAATCATAAATTTGTAAATTTTGTAAGATAAATGTTAAGATAATAGCTGGGGATTTAGCTCAGCAGCATAAGCGCCTGCCTTGCAAGTGCATGGTCATGAGTTCAATCCTTGGTACCGATTAAAAAAATTAAAAAATAAATTAATTAATTAAAAAGTTAAGATAATTAAAAACAAAATCACAGATCATGAAAAATCAATAAGTGATAAAACTATTCCCCCTCATAAAGGTGACTTTGATGAGGTATTAGTCCATACGTCTCAGAGTAACTACTACAAAAAAGAGATTACAGCTATTATTTAGTGAGAGATGACAAAAAGTTCAACGTTCATAGAATTTATATAGAATAATAATTCACGAATATACCAGGAACCAATGCTCAACAAGGGGGTCAAGAATACACAAAGGGGAAAGGACCAATTCTCAAAAAAATGGTTCCGAGACAATTAGGTATGGAGTTGGAAATGAATGAACTGGGACGTTTACCTTTGTCCTACACAAAAATCAACTCAAAATGGATTAAAAACCTAAATGTAAGACCTGAAACCATCAAATCCTCACAAGAAAACATGACAGAGAGTGCTCATGACATTACCAAACTAAAGCACAGCACGGGAAATAATCAAAAGAGCAGGAAAGTAGTCTACAGAACAGGTGAAAACATTTTCACATACCTCTGATACGTGGTGAGCATCTAGAACATACATATTTTTCAAACAAACTCTAGCAAGGAAACAATCGAGTTAAAAAATGGGAGGACTTGAAGAGACATTTTTCCAAAGAATACAATAAACGGCCAAGAAGTATATGAAAAGATGCTCAATATCACTAATCCTCAAGGAAATGCTAATCATGACTACAGTGCGGTATTACCTCACACCCCTCAGAGAAGCTCCAACAAAAAAAGTTTTGGTAAGAATGTGAAAAAAGTGGCCCTGAAGCTAGGCCAGCAGATTGCTGTAGCTGCTGGTTTCAAACAGGAGCCTAAAGAGAATTCTTTCTGAGGTCTGTTGGCCATTTCAGAACTTTGGAAATGGAATGGTCAATTCATCAGAAAGAAATAGCAGGTGAATATGGTGGACTTTTGGGGCCTGCAGGGGAGGGACCCTGGCGCCTTGGGACCTGCACCGTGCAGTTGACTCGGGGTGCCGGGAGAACAAGGAACTTCTCCCCTCTCTGGGGGGTGGCTGTGATCCTGCTGGCGTGTGGACTGAGAATCAGACATCTCATGTCGTCCTGTCCCCTGTCCCGTTCCCCCTCACCCCTGCTTAGCAAGTGGGAGCCAGTGAACTACACATCTTGTGAAAAGATTGGCTATGGTATTTAGTATGAGCTCCCCATATGCAAAGATAAGGACAACCATTTGGAAGAAAACAAGAGACAATATGACAGAAGTGAATATCTCTGGTTGTCTAGCTTTGAAACGTATGCTTTCTTATGTCCCGTTCTGCTCTGTTTTGTTGTGTTTAATTTTACTCCCTTTTAAAATAAAATAAAATAAAATAAAGAAAAAAAAAGAATGTGAAAAAAATTGGAAACCTTGTATGCCATTGGTGGGAATATAAAATGGTGTGGCCACTATGAAAAATAGTATACAATTCATCAAAAAATACTAAAAATACAATTACCATATTATGCAATCATTCCACTTTTGAGTATACAAGTCAAAAGAATTGAAATGGGGATTTTAAAGAGCTCTATGCACTCTATGTTCATTACAGCATTATTCACAACAGCCAAGATACAGAACCAACATAAATGCCCACTGACAGATGAGTACACAAAGAAAAGAGAGAATATACATGCAAGGAGTATTACTTAGCCTCAAAAAATGAAATCCTGCCATCATCAACAACATAGGCAAATCTGGAAGACATTATGCTAGTTGAAATAAGTCAGTCACAGAAGGGCAAGTACTGCATGATTTCCACCTATTTATATGAAGAATCTAAAATAAACTCAGAAACTGAATGGAAAGAGATTGCCACGGGCTGGGGAGAGGGCAAAGGTGGGGGGATTTGCTAGTCAGCCAGCAAAAAAAGTTTTAGGTCTATAAGATGAAGGAGTTCTAGATCTGCTGCACAGCACTGTGCTGAGAGTTAAAGATGTATTGTGCTTTTAATCTGTTAAGAGGACAGGCCTCAGGTTAGGAACCCTTGCTATGAAATAATAAACTCACAAGTGCAAAGCAGACGGCTGACAGCCAGCAGGAGCTGATTCATGTCTTATCACGGATATTGATTTATAACCACACCTCCTGAACTAAACTCTCAGGAATCTTTGTGACACTGATTTCTAGCCCATGAACCAGTCGCTCTACCAACATTCACAGGATGAGCAAACGGCCAGCAGTCAGTGGCCACGCGGGTATGCCGAGGTTCTGAGGAGCGCCCTGGTCAGTTCTCAGAATCCTAGGGGAGACTGTTAGCTTCCAAGCAGTTGAGAATGAGCTCAGGTCCTGGTGCAAACCAGACCCACTGCCTGTGAAGCGTTCACTTTCAGACACCTGGATCGACAAGCCAGGCTTAGAGAACGGACTCCTGGGTCAGCCTCACAGCTATGACATTGCCAATAGGGGACCCGTCTGGGTGTCTGGAGGTCACAGTCACAAACTACAGCACAGAGCAGCATCGGGGCAGGTGAGGCCGTGGGGACCAACCCCAAGGCCGCCCATGGGGCTCACTGTGCAGTTCACACATGCCAGCACCCGGCATCCATGCGGAACATGAGAACAAATTCACACACCAAGGGCGAGAGAGCCGAGACTTACCGGGTGGCAGAGGTAAAAACAAACTGCTAGTGGCTTCCAAAATCCTGGTCATGATGTGAAAGACTGCAAATTCGGCAGCGCTGCCACGCCCATCGCTGGGGAAAATGAGGAAGCAGGTTGGCTCCAAGCTGCACCATGTACGGGGCACCCACACCCATCATGAAATGCCATGCCCCGGGTAAGCCTCTTAAACATGACAGTCAGTAACCCACAGACAGGAGCCTCAAAGCTGGAAACTGTGCTGACATTCTCCTGCGGGGCAGTGCTGGGCTCTGGCGACCCTGTGTCCTGTCACCCTGTGCTGGGGACAGACGGTGGCTACGTGTGATGCTAAGACAGTCAGTGCCACCAACAGGGAGAGTTGCTTTGAACTAGGAGGTTCCGGGGGCTTCGCTAGAACAGGGCTGCTGGCTCTGGACCCCACAGTAAAGCACAGTGAGAAATACTTGCGTACAGCTGGAGAGGCCAAGCGTCGAGATTGTGCTTCCTGCAGCTGGCTTCCAGTATGCGGCAAATGAGGTCCAGCTGGAGGGAAAGACAGCCTGTCTACCACCGGCCCACTAGCTGTGAGCTGCTGGCTGTGTCCAGAACACAACCGGCCTCCCTGAGGTCCCCCAAGGCACTGGAGTCTGGAGTGGCAAGATGGAAAATGTGCCTGGAGTCTAACAGAGCACACTCTGTCTGCCCGGCCTGCCAGCTGAGCCTGTCTTCCCTCTGAGGCCCGCGCCATGTGGGAGGTCAGTGCCAGGCTTGCCAGGACTCGAGGGCCAAGAGCAGACAGAGAGGAGAGTCTGGCGTGCATAGGAGCCCGTGAGCACACGCCATCACGCAGTGGTGTCGGCCCTCCAAAGTCACTGATGCCCCCAAATCTCAGTGTCCTTGGCTGTGAGATGGGGGTGGGGATCGCAAACAGGTGCCTGTTGGAACTGAACAGCACCCTGACTGGAACAGGTAGGGAGCTTTCTTTCCCTGCCGTGGAGATTCACGGGAAACTCATCCGAATACCACAACAATCTCCCGGCAGCACAGCAACCTCCACGGGGCCACAGGCCATGAACTTGTGCGTGGCACCTAGAGGCTAAGCCCAGGGCAGAGCAGAAGGGGGTCCCCAGGTGCGCAGGCGAACACCAGCCTCCGTGACATGCAGCTTCCTCCTCGGGTGCATTTCAGAAAGACGTCCTGGCCACCCTCGGGGACCGGCCCGTGTTGCCAGATAAGGGCAGGGGGTTTGTCCTCCACTCGGGATGCTGGGTTCTGCGTGTTATTTCTGTGGCCACTAACTGCAGAGGCTGTTAACACAAATTAGTGCTGAAATGTTTATGAAGTCAGGAACTCTGGGAGGCCGAAGCAGGAGGATCACAAGTTTAAGCCCAGCCTGGCTTATAGCAAGACCTTGTCTCAAACCTTCAAAATTTTCAAAAAGAGTTGGGGAGGCAGCTCAGTGCGGAGGACTTAGGTCACTCCCTGGTACCACCAAAAAAAAAAAAACCCAAAACAGCAAAACAAAAACTACAGAGAACAGTGCTGTCTGAATAAAAATGCTTCCTCACACTTTGGAAGGTGAAATTTAAAATCAGCAGAACAGAAAGCACCGGGTAGATGTGTTAAATGAGTGTGTAATACGAAATTCGAGGGTCAGGAAACAAGCATGTATCAACACGGGCAGCTCAGGAACACGGTAACGAAGCGAGGCCTTGCTACCGTGCCGTGGAGGAGGAGGAGGATCGGGGAAGGTTCCATGGCCTGCTCGTAAATCTAATATAGTACAAACCATGAAACAAGTCTTTCTATGGAAATCAAATAGATAGTCCAAAACCAAACACTAATGACTGTAAGAGCAGCAGAAAACTTTAAATGTGAGAGAGATTAAATCAGAATCGTATCTACGAAACCTAATCTCCCAGGGTCCACCACAAAAATCCATGTTCCTGTGCTGGCACCGCACATCCTGGAGTCAGCTAAACTTGGAGAAATGGTGGGGCCTTCTTTGTCTGTATAAATCTTTGTCTTCAACTTGTCACACATATTATTTCTGGGTTCTACAAAGGATCAGGCCTCATCTTTCTGTGGTTTTAAGATTCAGGACAGCCTTAGTTCTCACCACATCATTCCTACTGACACAGGCACTGATGTGATTGATTTGCATCACACGGTTTCGACACGTGGCTGCCAGGTGACGTGTGGCTCTCCTCACCGACGCCAGTGGGGTGGTCCCGACTCAAGTTCAAGTTCTCTCATGTCTGCATAGACCTCCGTGTATAGAAACCATTGTCCTCTCCTTCTGGAGGAGCTAGGAGTTGACAAGATGAGATGGCAAACATTTGGCAACCACCCCAAATTCATTATCTCTGTTTCCCTGAGGATAAAAATCACTACTGAAACAGAGGCCTATAAACCACTTTCACAGCCAATTTCTCGGTTTATTGTTATTTCCCCTTTCCTCAGGCTATGGCACCAAGTATGCTGGTTTGAGGATGGTAGCTCTCCAAAAAAGCCTAATTTGAAAAACACACAAATGGTCTCACTGAACTATACACATTCTGAGAATTATGCATAGGGGCAGGAGGCAATGGTGGGGAGGAGCAAAAGCAAAACCAACCAGTTTCGAGGTGTAGTCCACAACCATCTGTTCAATTTTCTTTTTCTCTACACCTTGCAGGTGTCTTAGGAGATGGTCCTTTAGCTCGGACACCATCTGAAACAGGACACGCATTAGATAAGTCATAACCTGCTCCCACTTGCACCTGACTTCAATTAGAGCCTTTGATTAATATTCCTTATCAATGTGAAAAATATCAGAGCTCACGAGCCCATGAGCAGAGATGCCAACTCTCAGTTTTGCTCCAGTGAGATCAACAGGAGACCGCAACGTTCCTCAAGAGGGGCTGCAGGATTTACCCAAAACCCAGGGAGCAGCTGAGAGCCAGGCTCCAGGTCCCGGTGAGAACCCTGCAAAGAGGCCACCGACTCAGAAGTTAAAGGCTTTGGGATCTGCCAGAAGAGAGTGCTGCACGCCGTGGAGAGGAGACCTTCCTCCCAGTGCCTCCAGATGCGCTGCTGTCTACACTGGCCTGCTGCCCATCCTCTGTGGCCTCCCCAGTCAGTAGCCAGCACTCCTTGCCTCCTATCCTTGGTCTTCTGTCCTTGCTCCTCCTCCACCTCCTCTTCCTCCTCCTCGTCTTCTCTCTCTGGCCTAGACACCCTGCTCAGCATGAGACCCTCCTGGTGGAGAGATCTCTGCACCAACAGACAGCGCAAGACCCCTCTAACTGCCACCCCACACACCGTGCCTTCTATTCCTGCTTTTCAACGTTTCTACTATAACCGTAAAAATGAAAATGCAAATCACTCATAATCCTACCATCTGCACAAACATTTGAGGGTTTTCTCCCCTTTTTCTGGTATGCACACACATTCGAATGATTTGCAATCTTCTTTTTTTCGTGTCATGGATGCCTTATGTCATTAAATGCATAACCACACCAGTTCTAATGACCTTTCAGTATTAATTTGATGTAAGCACAACAATTAAGTTTTTCCTTTGGGTACCTACAGGGTATTTCTTTTGCTGTTGTTAGAAACACCACACGAATACATAGAGGTTGTTTGTCATCTCCCCAATTATTTTGTCAGACTTAGTTCCCAGAAATGGAATTGGCTGGGTTGCACAAAAAAGGTTTGCAAGGCCCTGTACTTATACTCATTTTCCAGAGCATTTCACGGGGCTCTCTGGTTCCCTGGACCCTGAACTTTGCTATGTGATTTTTAACTTTGCCAGTTTGAGAGTCTTTAACCACCTGTGCTGTCTGTCATGGGATCGTGGTTACGCGACGGTGTTTCCGTTATCTTCCACTCCGGACTGTTCCACCGTTTACATTTGAAAAGGGATGGATCAACGCCTTTCTTCCATTTCCTTTCCACTGTATTATTTTCTTATTGATTTATAAACTTTATATACCAAATGCCAATCATTTGACATATTTGGTGCAACTTTTTTCCAAATGTTTGTCTGCTTTTCTGCTTGTTTTTTAAGTTTTTATGACCATTTCCAAATTGCTTATATTCAATAATATCTTTTAAGGTCTTATTTCAGTATTATTTAACATTTTGTTCATATTCCTGCATACAGAGTAATTGTTTATTAGTAAACTCCTTAAACCAACAATCCTCCTGCCTCAGCCACCTGAATGGTGGAATTACAGGCTTGGTTCAGTGTTAAACTCCTTAATGTGTTATTTCTGTTGGTTTATTGTATAAAATGGTGACCTGGGGTATAAATAATCTAAATTTTCTTTTCCAAATAATTAAACATTAACCAATTGATACATTAAAACTTCTTTCTTTCCACACCAATCTTTAAACATCTTACTGATTATACACTAAACATTCAATTTCAACTAAACTCCATTAACTGCTTATCTTCATCTACATAATTGTTCCTATTATTACATATAAGCACACATGTCGATATCTGGTAACGCCAATTCTGCGACTCTTCAAGTAAAGTTAGCTATTTGTCAGAGCAAGTTACTTCATCACCTTTTGGGTTGTAATTTTATTAAACCTAGACACTAATATTGTACTTCATTTGCTTTTCCACTTACTCATAATAAAAAAAAAATAAGTTGCTCTTTATTCCCATTTTCTCAGTTGGTCAGCCTCTGTTGTACAAGACAATCACAACATCTTCCTCTGGTTTGGTTGCCTACTGCACTGGCTACCATTTTCAGAACAATGCAAAATGATAGTGAAACTAACCTTCAGCATTCCACCAAAACATGTGGCCCATAGCTGTGAGATTATTTGTCTACAAAGTATATTTGGGAAGTGGAATTTGACTTTTGACGTGTCTCATTGCCTAGAAAAATGACCTTTCCTTCTTCTTTGATCTTGAAATACAAATTTCACTACTACATTTCCTGGAAAAGAATCTAACTTGACCATGTTGTGTCTTTAAGACACCAAGAGTATTTTGTTAAGGTTGGGGAATCTACACCCATCAGTCACTGCGGCCAGATTTTGATTCTCTGTTTATATGGTTCTTTATAATGACTGAGAAGCATTCTGTCTTCTTTCAAAGGATACTTTATGTACCACAGGGATAATCTGGTCCTCAAAAATTTGAAAGAATAAACTAGAAGCCTTCTTTAGAGATATTTGACATTTATTGTGCTTTCAACTTCTCCATTTCCTCGTGGATCAAGTTTCATGCTCTCTATTTGCCAAGAAAATCCTTTGTTTAACTAAAATTGTCAAGGATATAAATGTGGATTTATACATATTTCCTCATACGGTATTTTTAAATCTGTCAAGGCTCAAGTACAGGTTAACCCATTCTTTATATGGCTTTAAAAACATTTCATTTGACTTTCAAAATAAAAACATTTTATTTGACTTTAATTGTGCTTTTTAAAAAGTCTTTAGATTTATTTACCAAGTCTGTTCTTCAATTAATTTACCTTGATTTTTAGTTCTCTGGTCACCCTAGCATCTGGACTTCCTTCAGATAGAATATTGTGTTGGATTTTGAACTCCAAATACAAGTGCCACAAAAACATTACATTTTTAAAAAGCACTTTCCAGGTCATGCATTCATTATCACCATTTGTGATTACATAGTTACTGGTGTGACTAATTAAAGCATCTCCTCCGTTAACTACACAGTCCAGGAGGGCAAACAGCATATATGTGCTGCTGACCACTAATGCATTAGGTCCAAAACACAGGCAACAACTGTTTGCACAAAGAATTGAGTGGAAAATTGGGTCAGGATGAGAAGTGCAAGCTGGCCTTTCCCCTGCCAGGCACCAAAGGGCGCACAGACCCTTACCAGCCCAGTCAGCAGCCGCTGGGGGGTGTCTTCCTCCTGCAGGAGGGGCCTCAACCTTGGCTCTGAAATCAAGCAGAACAGTCATCACACGGGGTGGTTTCCAGAGAGGGAGGTGAAGCAAGAGGCTGCTCTTCTGTGAGTCGCTGGGAAAACGTTCACTTTCCATGATGTGGTAAAAAAGTCTCCATTGCTCAGCATGACCCAGTCCTATAAGCCCAGTGCGAGTGACACAGACAGAGCTGTCAGGCAGAAAGGAAAAGACCAAGAAAGACAGAAAACAAAAGTGAGGAACCCATTCCCCCACACCAGTGGGCTCTGGCCTTGACTTCTCAACATGGAAACTCACCACTAAGAACCTCTGCTCCCCTGGGACACAGGGCCTTGGGGCCTCTCAGCCCACGGCACCCGAGGTCCAGTGGGCTTGTAGGGTAAGCATTTCTTGGCTCAGCTTCCTGAGCCTCAGGTTCATAGACTTTGGGGATCCCTGAGCTGAGAGGAGCAGGGTGAAAACACCAACTGGCTAAGTTACCAGGCTGACAGCAGTGAGGTGGAGGTGGAAAGCTACCTTGGAGGTTAAACCAAACGGCACTTTGTGCACCAAGACCAGCAATGCACTAGCCAGACTAGGAGGCGACAGAATCTGGAAAACCTGCCCTGCACCCCCCTGGCAGCCCCTGCTTGGCAGGAGGGAGGAAGGGGAAGTTTCCTAGAGCACACAGACTGAGGAGTGACAGGCAGGAAGCAGGAGGAGCAGCCTGAGCAGGGGACAAGGGGTGGACACAACTGTAACCTCTGCCGGACTGCATATCTCTCGCCAAGCACAAGGGGGAGCCCTGCAGCCACCCTGGCTGGTGGGCAGTGCCCCAGCTTGGGGCATGGATCCCTGCTAACCCAGGCAGGAGCCCGGTCCCCAGGGACAAGGTCACTGTCGCAGGACTGGAGAGCTGTGAGGTTTACACACTAGCTAAAAGGGTTTCCATTACATACACCAACGGGCTAAGGACAAAGCAGCCACTTTCGCCGCCCCACACACACACACCCTGTGCTAGCTGCTCCTGCATGCCCCCATTGGCCCTCTTTTTCACACTCTAGCCCCTGGAAGGACATGGCACAAAGGGCCGGCTGTTTGGCCCAGGAGCTCACGGTCAGGGCATGACAGCTCTGGACTGGAGTCCACTTCTCCCCACTTCCTGGGCCCAGTTCTTCCTCTGGAACTACCCTGCTTACCCAGGAGCTCCTCATTTCCGCACCCCAGGGACCTAGCCCAGTGCAAGCCAAGTGTCAACCAGAAAAGAAAGTGTCAAGAGGGCCTGTGTGATCAGACAGCTGGAGCGCAGCAGCCCAGTGCCAAGGGAACTGCCAAAGGGCGCCATGTGGGCACAGCCAGGGGCATGGGAATCACATCAGCCTCAAGAGGACAAGTCATGAAAGCCAGCGGGCCAGCTCCCAGGGACTGAGCGCACTCGGCAGCTGCCACCAAAAGTGCTGGTGCCAAGACGGTCGTGGAAACGGCTCTGTGGTCACCAGAACAAGGCAGTAGTAAAGGGCGCTGCCTTCATTCCACCCCTGGAAGTGACTTCCCAGCCAACTCACAGCGGCAGGCAGGTCAGTGCCGCCAACGCAACACTGAAGCCCAGGAGGCTTTGCGACAGCTCCCCTCTTACCTGGATGCCTCGCTTCTACGTTAGAGATCACCCTGAGAAGAAATCAGTGATGTTACTCACGCAGGCAGCGTGGGGCTTTTTGTTTTTTAAGTAAAGCCACAACGCTACACAAAGATATCCTCCTTAAAAAAAATAAAATAAAATAAAACCACTGTGAAACTGTTCTTGGGCTACTAGAAACCTCAAAAACTTTAATTAATGTAGCAAAAGCCACATTAGGCAATATAAAAACCCACTAGCACCAACAAAGGCAGTAACTTAAAACAAGTACATTCTCAGTTACTGGAAACAATGAGGACAGGAAACAGAACAGAGGTGCTAACTGTACAGTTAGCACCCCAAGGTGATGCATCCGCCCCAAAATACACTTTCAAAATAAGAGCAAGCTCGCCAGCCCACCCAGCAATCTGCTGTCTGCCTTTGTCCTCCGAAGGGCTCGTTTATCCCCTATCGATCAACTGGGAGATTTTCCCACCACCAGGAAGCAAATCTAGAACCAGACCCAAATGGCTGCACTCAAGGACTACAGCACCATTTTGCTGAGAATATGCAGCAAAAGGAAGCGATTTCCACAAAAATAAGCCAACAAGGTCAAAGAAAACCATCTCACAGACACAAGAACCCTTCCCTCTACTTACTTTACCGCGTTATCAAGAATGTTCCTCACATACGCCATGGACCTTCTTTTGCCCGTTTCCTAGGAGTGAGTACAAGTCAGGGTGTGGAACACAGTGAGGGTTTCAAGGGTGGCTTTTTTACATCGAGGACACAATACAATATAGCTGAGAGCTTTGGAAGGATGAAACATACTTTCCAGGTCATTGGGAAACAAAGACCTGTGCTTTATGCTGACCAAGAACAGACTCGCAGAAGCTGGGAGTCAACTACACACAACCACACCACGCTCTCTGCAATAACCCGCAGCCACACACGCGCCTGCCTCCGCCAGTGCACGCACCTTACAGGGCTGGAGTGAAGAATCCAACCAGGAAACTGACATTGGCACAGTGTGTGTGTGTGTGGTGCTGTGTCATTTCTTCACATGCGTAGCTTCATATCCCACAGACAGGACACTTGCAGCCCTCCACCGATTTCCCCGGGCCACCCCTTTATGTCACTCGTACCCTCCTGCTCACCTCCAGCAGCTGCTCATTTGGGGTCACCTAGGTTTTTTTTTAATAGCAGTGTTTACCCCTGGGGAACCCAGAACACCTCTGAGACATGGACAATCACACTTCCACCCTGAGCTGCTGTGTCCCTGGCCTCTCTGAACTCAGTCCTCAGAGTGCCCTGCAGGCTCCTGGGAGGTGAACACTGATGACAGAAGTAGCACTGGAAAGCTCAGCGACAGGGAAGCAGGGGACAGTGACAGCCACCCTGGCCTAGTGCACGAGACCTCCGAGGTCTCCTGTACCAACCACGCACCTCCTCGGCGGCCAGGTTGCGCCACTCCCTCCAGACCACACGATTGCTGTAGTACAAGGGGCGCCTGGCATACTTGATGTACTCGAGGTTGGAGTTCAGCTTCTCCCAGTAGCCCTTAAAGCTGTGGACCTGGAGGGACAAAACCACCAGCATTGGAAGAAGCTGGGCTCACACGACCCACCATTAAGCAGTGAAATCTGCCCTTTGTTCTTTATTTCCACCCCCTTCCCACCCACCGCTTGCCTCCCCAGCCAACAGGACTTCCCTGGGTGAGGCTTAGCAGGGAAGCTTTAAAATCAGCCAAGCCACTTCGGCCCTGGGGACACATTTTCCTGACTTGGGTGGAGTCAGAAACGCCATGACCAGGCCAAGAGCACTCACAAAAGTAGAGCAGACTTACTTTCCTGCTAAGCTTATTTACTTCCCAGGATATTTTTCAAACCATAGGAATCAAAAAAGAGGATGAAATGAATGAACTTCATATTCAGCTGTCAAATACTCCCAAACAGAATCAGCTGGCCTTGTAGGTCTTTGAATTATTCATAACTGTACTACCCTGGAGCTAAACTGTGCCCATCTGACTCATTCTTAATAATAAAATGCAGCGCTGATGTATTTAAGGTTGAAGGATATACTGACATCGATTGGCTTTCCAATCAGTGAAGATGGATCTATGATACATTCTTTTTTGCCAAAATACATGCTGATAAGAGACTTGACTTATATCCCGTGTGGTCATAAAAAAGTGATCTACTGTCTATTGTAGTGATGGGCTTCGCTGGATTGCAAGAAAATGAGAAAACTTAAAATATACCTCATTCAACATTTCTGGCTGAATGGATGCTCCTTGAGACCACACTCTTTAGTGAAATAAGTCAGACACACATGTAAACACCACATTGTGTCTCTAGTGTGAGAAACTGAAAGTAGAAGTAAGGGTCAGAATGTGTAATAGGCGCTGTGAAACAGGAAGAAAGCATGCAAATGGGAGGGGAAGCGAGGGAGAGGGAGGGCAAGGGGAAGAAGGAAGAGAAAAAAGGAGAAAAGAAGGAAAAATGGAAACAGCTTTTGCAAGTAAGGAGGGTAAGAGGGGTCAAAGTGAGGGCAGGGGAATGGGAAAACAAAGAATCAAGTTATATCACTTATGGGTACAAATTCCCTATGGTGAATGTGACAAGAATTGCATACCTAAAATGTACCAATAAAACTGCATTAATAAAAAAAGTGTGTGTGTGTGTATATATATATATATATATATATATATATATATATTTCAAGAAAAGTGCTCTAATGTTAAATGAGTGTTACCCAAATTTTTATTGGAAAAAGCATCACAGTTGGCTTTGAAGTTATCAGTAAAGTGACTTTGTGACAATATTCTAAAACTTGCTGTTTTAGAAACCTGAAATGCCCACCCAGCTGACACTCCCTCTCCAGGGGACAAAAATGACCTTAATCAAGGTAGTAGGGCCCATGCCGGGCAACTGCAGAATCTCCAGAACTAAGGAAGTGTGGTTTCCAGGGGGAAGTGAGAACACGAGAGGCAGGCCTGACCCCCTCTGGACTCTGGCTTGCTTACTTTTTAAACTTTTTATTGCTGTTACTTATTTACAATGAATGCACCTCTGCCCACCCTATGTTTCTTCCTTGTATGGGGAAAAAAAAAGCACTTAAGACAAATTGTCGACATTTTGGCCTGATCACATCCCTCCCCAAAATCACCACAGCTTTCCTACTGCCCCTCATCTGGGCACTTGAGGGCCCGCGCCAGGAGCTACTGTAGGTGGCGCTGTGGTGACATCTAGTGGTCACTTAGGCCACTCACTCGCCTTGCCTGGTCCACCTCCAAAGTCCCATTGGTGCCTCGTCCCGGGCAGCAGAAGGGAAGCAAGAAAGTCAAGGGGCCGCCTACCCGCGGTCTGGCCTCGAACCCTCTGGCCAAACACTGATGCCAGAGGACCCCACTTACACTACAGTCCTAAGAACAATCCCTCCCAGACTACCTGCCACCTCCCTCTCCTCCATTCCTCTCCTTACAACCTTTGTCAGTTGAGAACCAAGATGGAAGCCAGACCACCCAAGAGTCCATGTGTGGGCTTCAGAGCGCTGGGGGTCTGCTGGTGTCGCCATAGCAGCCTCTCTGGGCAGGGAATATACATCTCATACCAGATTTTCAAAGGACATTGTGGCCTAACATAGTTCAAACCCACTGTGATAGAAGGAGGAAGTCCAAAATTTAAAACAAAGCAACAATTCAAATTTACATTTAGGTAAGAAATAGTTACCCAGAGCCCCTGAAACATTTCCACGTCAATTAACAGGTCTTTCGGGAAAGTCACTGGCCTATGAAAATACCTACAGCATCCTCCAGAAATTAAGAGTGGACAGAAAAAAAATACCACATGTAGACTCCACTGTCTGGTATCAACTAAGTATGAGGTGAAAATTCTAAGTCATGAAGATTTAAATATCACTCTAAATTAAAAAGCCTACTTGGAGCCTGGGAGTCCAGGGCACAGACATGGATTAGAGCAAGTGACAGCTAAGAGGAGGCGGGTTCCAGGGGGGCTCGGAGGGCGAGCAAAGCCTAAGAGACCAGGACGTGGATTCTGGGTTCAGCTCAAAGGCAAGGCATTAGCAAAAACAGAGCAGTCAGCCGGCGAGCTGGGTTCATCCCAGCAGCCACCTGCGTGTGACTTCCAGCTGTGGCCACCCAGGTAAAAGACCCACATCCACGGCCCTGAGATTACTGGTCTGCAGTGTGGCCTGAGCCTTGGGAGCGTCATAGTTTCCTCAGCTGATCCTTGTGTTCAGCCAGGGCTAAAAATGCTGCTTGAGCAAGTCCTGGAACTACAGCGGCCTCCAGCTTAGGCCAACCTCTCTGTCTGCGGATGGAAAGGCCCCGGCCCCCCAAGGCTTGGAACTGTGTCGAGAAACAGGAGATACAGAAAAAGAGAAGGCTCAGCCCAGCTCTGAGAGGCCCCCGGTCCATACCAGCATGCTCACCCCAGAGAGTTAAAGTACTTTCCACATAAAATTCCAGATAAGGCGGCCTAGCGTGGAGGGTAGTGGTGTACGAGCCCATTCTACCAGCCCGCACACAGCACCTCGCCTCTGTTCCTGGGGAGCCTCCCAGTGTGGGGTCACCGGGCTGGCAGGGCCACACTGAGTGCTGTCCCCACCAAGAACTACAACACAGAGTGAAGGCCACTGGCCCACGGAGCACATCACCGGGTCCGTGACAAGGGTGCACTATGGAAGGGGAGAGCACTGGGACACCGTACTGGGAGCAGTCCCAGCCTCAGGCGATGACCTGGGAGCAATTCCCAGCACGAAAGTGCATGTTAGCTTTTCTCTGGAAAGAAGGAAAATTATCCAAGTCTCTTCTTTGGAAATAATCTCATTTGGTCTCTCAGGATGACTGACACGATTACCAAATACAGCCCATCACAAGCACTAACTGAGAAAAGGAACCAAGGGTCCCGGAGGGGACTCTCCCACTTAGAACTGGACTGGTAATGGATCCACAAATGAGAAACAGAGCTGGAAGCCCTGTGGCACTGGCTCATCTGCAAATGACGGCCAGCATTAAACATCTGCCTCTCGTTTCTAAAAGGCCCTCAGGCTTTGGTCCTACTTCCGCCAAGCGATGAGGCGGCCAGTCTAGAGAGACCTTTCCATTCCAGACGCTAGGACTCAGCCAGCAGAGTGGAAGCATCCATCTAGTTTGGCTTCTCCATAGACCCATCTTCAGATCTGCTTTTATTTACACCATTACCCACTAACTGCAGCACAGACTGAATAAAACAGGAAATGTCAGTGTGCTGGGAATGGTGGCACAAGCCCTCATCCCAGCAAACTGGGAGGCTGAGGCAGGAGGGATGCAAACTCAAGCTCCACCCACTGTAGAAATTTAGAACCTATCTCAAAAAAATTTTTTTAATTTTTTAAAGGTCTGGAGTGTAGTTCAGTGCAAAGACCTTGATTTTATGCCCCAGTACCAGACAGAGAGAGACAGACAGTGTGGACGTTAACGCAGTGAGCTGAACTAAGGCTCAATCAGCAGCAGCCTGCGCAGCGCGGGCCGCAGCCTCCCCGAGCCTCGCGTGCTGAAGATTCGAGGTCTGGCTGTGAATGGACTTCCTCCTCCTGCTCTCTCACTCTCTAGCAGAAGAAGTCCCACTTTCTTGCCCAGATGGTGGTTCTACTGGCCATTTTTTAATGGCCTGGATTTTTAAAAGGGAAATCACTAAATATGGCTCTAAAGCATGGATGTCCAACCTCCGGGCTTGCCGGAGTCAGGATGAATGGAGAGACACCATCCCGGGCCACATCTAAAGACCATGAGGTAGTTAATGTGCATAAGGAACAAAACTATTCATCTCATTTTACAAAATAGCACGAATCTAATTAAACAATTAAATGAAAAAATGTACACGTCTGCTGAGTCACGGTAAGTGCCTGTCTTCACAGGTGCATAGGTGAGCAGGCTGCAGTCCCAGTCTACAGTCGCCACGTGTGACTCGCCGAGTTACGCAGGTGTAACTCCTGGTGCACAGGGTGTCTGTCTGTCTGTCTCACTGTGGAAGGTGCAGCAGGTGTGGCCTGCACCACCCTGCACCTCCCTACACCCATTCCTTGTCCCCTCATCCCCTTGTCCCCTCACCATCTGCGTCCCCTCATCCCCTTGTCCCCGCACCGTCTGCACCGAAGCACTGTCGAATTCAGTCGTGAGAAAATTGCTACAAGTCACATAACACTCATGGTCTCAAGGGGCCACGTTCCCAGCTACCCAGGGCCCAGTCGCTCTGCTCCCAGTGGGCTTTCTCCACACCTATAACCCCAGAACCAAGACTCAGCCTTAAAAACTAAACACACCTCTCACCAGAACTGTGAAGCCCAGTGGCACAGCCCCGGGCTGGTCCAAGAGGAGCGAAAGCAGGAGGCCTTGATTCTGGGTGCATCGGCGGGCAGGAGACGGGTGGTAGCCCAATTCTACAGGAAGCTCGGGGTCCCAGGCTCCACTCCTAATGAGGAATGTCTCTTTGCAGCACCATAAAATTATGGCTTGCAAAGTTAACAGAGCTCACTATAAACTCATTGTCCCCAAATAGGTGAAAGCCACACTTTGGGGAAAAAAAAAATCAACGATTTCTCACATAACCAACTGACATTTCCAACAATGCTACATCCTTGCAACAACTGTAATTGTTAAAGACTGCAAGCCACTGCATCAGGGTTGCACTGATGCTTTGTATTTCTAAAAAATCTTTTATTTACGTGATAGTACCTGTCTTTATTAGGGAGGCGCAAGGAAAATAACACGTCTGTCGGACTTCCCCTTAAGTAATTACTCATACTCATGTTCTGCCTAATTAAGAGAAGCAGCACATGACAGAGCCCTGACAGATGACAGACCTTCCCACCAGCTCCCTACATCTAGGGCATTAAGCCCCGATGGCCTGACCAGTCTCTGGGGCAGGTTCTGGTAATCTCTAAACAAGTGATCACATGTACAAAAGGCTTTAAAAAGTACTTCTGTATAAATACTACCCCACTTCTCCGCTTGTATTCTTTCATATTTGAGTAAGTCATTGTTTTTTTTTTTAGATCTCTACAAGCTTCCTGTGGCTGATTTTAATCATTTCTGTTCTTACTCCACAATTAAGGACAACTTTTAACTTTTTTGTGAAAGTTGCTACTTCCTTCGAGCAAATCACACTTCACAGAGGAATAAAATCATTCTTAAGAAAGCCGCCCACTCTTGATATTTCATTTGACGCATGGACCTTGTTTTGATATTTTAAAATTATTTTAAGAACAATTTATAAAGAGAGGAAGTCTTGTCTTTTAGGTGACAATCTTCTAATTGAAGTGGTTGATTCCACCCCCAAGTGTTCACACATGGCTTAGTTCATTCTGGTAGTTACCACAAAACACCGCACACTGGTGACATAAAGGACAGGCATCCTTGTCCAGAAAGGAGCAGGCCCCAAACCAAGGCACCAGCAGAGCCCAATCAGCCCCCTTGTACTATCACATGACAGAAGAAACAAGTTGGGGGAGGTCTTTTATAAGGACACTAATCCCAATCATGGGTTCGCTCCCCTCGTGAATTAATCACCTCCCAACTCACCACCCCCTAGAAACATCCTCTTGAGGATGACGACTCTAATGTGCAAATTTGGGGGCGCATAAGACTCAGCCATAGCAATACAGTAAAACGTCTCCAGAGTGCTCTACTCACACCGAAGTTATTTGCAAAAAGAGCAGGCGGGCAGCACTAACGCAGTCGCCCAGCCCTCTGGGCTCCTCAACGGCAGTGCGGTCAGACTGAGCAGGGGCTGGTGGACTTGCAGAGAGCCCAGCAGCCAGCACCTACTCTCCAGGTGACAGGGGTGCAGCCTGTGACTTCAGAGCCAGCTCCCCTCAACTGAGCGGGGCAGGAGCAGCCATGCAACTGGGGCTCAGGGGAGGGAGGCAGAGGCTGCGGGTCCTTCAGGATGCAGTGAGGCGGGGAGGTGGGGAAGAGGAAGCCGGTCAAGGGCAAAGGCAGGGGGGTACAGGGTGGTGTTGTACAGGCAGAGACCAAGAAACAAATGGACATGTTCAGTGCCAGGTGTACCAGGGACGAGAAGGCACCAAATGGAGTCTCTCAGGCTGAACAGCTGGGCAGGCTGGAGGGGTCACACCCTGCCCTGTGTCCAAGGCCGGGGCCAGCAGCACACCTCTGCCTCCCCCGACAGACCACGTTTCAAGGATGGGATCAGAGAGACAGCTAGTGTCCTTCAGTCTAGTGCCCAGAGAACTGCAAGTCCAGGAATACATGCAGAGCCATCAAAGGGCCCCCAAACACAGACAAGAAAGTTAGTGTGAAGCAGCATCCGTACAGCTGATGCTAAAGTTAATTCCAAGCAAAGGGTGCGGGGCACCCAAAGGCGGAAAAACAGACAGTGTAACACATTCATGGTGCAAAAATAAGTTACTTTATTCCTAAGCAAACCCATATGGTGTTTTTAGAATAACCCACTGAATGACAAATTTAAGAGGACACCCCACCACTCTTTCACACCTGAGTTTTTAGATAAGACTACAAGGTCGAGGAAGTTAAAGTCAAATTGGTAAGCTCATAAATCCTGATAATGTCTACATTACCACAATTTTATCAGTTTGGCAGTAAGAAAGAAAAGCTATAACAAACTATCATAGTTTGTTATATCACTACCTGCTGCGGAGCTGAGACCTCCCACTCCACACCAGCTAGAATGGCAGCCTGCCTGGGAGGCTTGCTGAGAACAGAACAAGAGCTTCAAGGAAACTGCGCTAAAGACCCCCGCCTCCCCCCCGTCTTTAACTACCTGCCCACGCTTTTCCACTCACCGCGCTTACCCTCTCTATTGTGGTCTGAGACTATTCTGAACCACAGACGGCGTGAAGACACTAATAACCCCAGCTTAGTGCAGGAAGGGGGTGCACAGATGTTACTGAGCCCACACAAGCCAGCCAGCCCGGCCACCCCAGGGAGATGAGCAGGCAGCAGGGAATGAGAGGGCCCTGCTCCTGGGGCTTTAATGGTTTTAAAGTTGGAGACCAAGGAGTGACTACAGATGAAGTTAAAGCAGCAGCTCCCCAACTATGTAAAGGTAATTCACAAAAACTGCTGCAGTACGGTTTGAGGCACAGTGACAAACAAGTATCAGTTGTTCACGGTTGTAGTTGAGCCCTGTAATTTTCTCCTAACTTCAAAAAGCGTCTCTAAGAGCTGCGATAACGTCATCCTCAGGGACCATTCAGCGCCCCCCCGCCAAGGGAGGATCCTGCCCACTGCCACGCCCACCATCGGCAGCCTGCAGTTCCTGTCGGAACCACTGGGGGCAGCAGAGGTTTAGTCAGGCAGAGCTGTGCTGCATTTTACTGTAAACGATTTACCTTCATCAGAAGCAGAGGGATCTCTTCCGTCACCAGAGTTATTCCAGGAATTTCCTGTAGAGGGGAAAGCAAAACACACAACTGCTCAGCATGTCAGACCCACACGCTCAGGCCTTCGGTAGGCATTTTCTGTGTACATAGGAGCGGAAGACAGCTTCCCGTGCTGACCGCTCCTTTAAACTTGGGGTTTGCCCATCTCTTGTCTGGGAAGGGACACACTCTAAGTAACAGTTGGCAGGGGCTGTAAAGGAACAGAGGAGAAAACTTCGGAGCAAACATTGTATTTTGTGCACGTTTTCATTTAAAGACAAAGGAGGCGAATTCTATCTGCACCGTGGACTGTGAAAGAAAGAAAGGGGTCTGTTTCTCCCCTTTCTTTGTCTCACTTCCATGCCTTGCAGTCAGCCCATGCTTCAGGAGAAGGAGCCAGAGCTAGGAGGGCTCTTCTGTAACTTGCATTGGAAACGTCTCACCAAATCCTCCGACTCGATTTTAGAGACAAAGAGTTTCCTGTGATGTTTCTGCAGCCCTAGCATCCCAGCCAAGCCGAAGGGAATCCCAAAGGGCAGCGCCACGACAGAAACGTCAAAGGCTCGCGCTGTTATTTTGGAAACCCTGTCTCTATGCCAACTGCATAATTAGCTTTTCATCTGGTCAAGTCAGATCCCCCTCCAACAGCAAATGTTATATGAGAAAGTAATTTAGGAAATGCTATTGAAACTTAGGAGCTGGGATTCATTTAGAGTTTCAATGACCTGGTTTTGGCTACATGAAGTATGGGGCGGGGCTCATAACAGTAAGAAAAATCATTTTCAGAACATTTGAGCAACTGAGTTTTCCATGTGCGGGCAGAAAGCCTGGGCGACAACCTGTGAGCCACTCTCCTCCGGCCGGGGATGCAGCAAACAGCACCGCGGGCGGAGGTAGGGAAGCCTCTCTTTTTCAGTCTTTTTTTTTTTTTTAAAGAAAAAAATGAGTAAAAACAATGGTACAAAATTTCAGAACAAGCTTGTAGGAGAGTAGCAATGGTTAAGTACATTGTGCATTGCACTTTTAAAACAGATATGAGTGGCATTTTAAAATAGCTATAATTGTTTTTGAAGCACAGTTCAAGACTGTCTAGGCGTGAGTGCACCATAGTTTCTGGAATCTTTTACAAAATCCAAGTCAGTCGTTTCCCACATGGAAGTGTGCACCGGATGCTCTTCCACTGTGGGAAGTTTTAAAATTAAGGTGGTAAGGATATATATGCAAGATGGATCACTAGACTGCTAATCTCTGTCAGTTCATCCAAAAGAACAGTTTGTACTTCCACTGGTTGATTGATCATTTTTTCATGCCTAAATCTTGTAACCTGAACAACTATTTCTAAGATAACAATAAGTAATATATTAATTAGGATTAATTTCCTATTTTTTTGAAATTCTGTATCATTTTCATACTTTTTTCTGTTTTGCTTTTTAAAATAAAAATGAATAAATAAAGGTGGTAGCATTAGGAGCAATTGTGGATTGGAAGGAAAAGTAAATGATTTACATCTTTTCTAAAGACAAGTATAAAGTCACGGCAGTTCAGAATTCAAGAGGCCTTTCAGGGAACCTATTCCAACCACGAGAAGTTTTAAAGCAGCAAGGTAAACCCCCAAATACACCTGGTGGATGGAGGTTATAAATGTGGGTTTCCTTACATTGTTCTCGTGGGACTCCCTGATGTCACTCTGAGTGTATTCACGATGGCTCCTGCACCCACTGGGGTCATCAGAGAGGCCGAAGTGAAGCCCTGCCCGCAAGGGTGATGCCCTCACCCAACACTGCTTCACACATGCTCCATCACTGCACGGGACTCTGGGAACAGTGGTGCCAGCCCTGCCCCCTGGACACTTTGAACACAGGACAGAAAGACAATGGGTAGAAGGGAGGGGCTGAGGTGCACATTTCCTGACCCCAGAGTGATGTAACCTACAGGCTTCCTGCCACAGAACCACAAAGCCTGCATGTGTATTCACAAGTGTGCTCTTAAAGAAAGACGTGGGCGCCTCAAGAAGGGATGAGCTCGGGTCTGTCCTTCTCAGCCCCACAGTGACTTACCACTGTACCTATGACAGGAAGGAAGAGCCCAGCAGGAGGGGGACTCAAGGGACACCACCCTCACACAGGCTGAAAACTGAGAAATTAATCAAACACACTTGATATGTCTTTTTAAAGGACATGTATCAACACAGTCTAAATACAAAATGGAAGAGTCGCAATGTTCCCTACATTGTTTCCTATGCCTGCGTTATCTAAATTAAATTTCTTGTTCTAAATATCTTTTTGATACAACTTCTGCCTCAAGACTAAGCGTGTGGGTCCAATGTCTAAGTAGGAAAGAAGAAGCAGAATCTTTTCAGGCACAGGTTTTGTGGTTTCTTTCCAATGGCTGGTCCAGCGAAGCTCAGTTTACCACACCACACTGGAGAGCAAAGAAACAGTGTTTCGGCTCAGCTCTTCCTAACTTAAGAGGAAGGACTCCGCTGGCGCAGGAAGAAAAGGTGAGATGGAGCAAGTCGCCAAGGTTGCTGACTCTCATCGATTTTGAAGTTATCACACATTTTCTTCACAAGGTTGAAAAAAGGGGTCATGAATGTCCTAATCTCCTAAGTAGGACTGCAGTGGTTTAGCTTTTTCTTATTTATATAAAACTAATAAATAATTCACTGTAGCCAATATAAAAATTAAAAATTAAAATCTTGCTTTATAAAAATCCCATAAAAGGGGGTTCGTTCTTCCCTGTAGGAAAAAGAGGAACAAATTCCTGTACCTTCTTCTCCAGTCCTGCTTTATACCAATACTTCCAGCCAATAGCACGGACACCTGATGGGTTTAGTACCAAAAAGTATTCAGATTCGGGATTTATTTTTTCAGATTTTGGAATATCCGCACATATGTGGTGAGATATCTTAGGGACGAGACCTAAATCTAAATTAAAAAGTCACTCATTTCAGGTAGACCTTGCAGACATCGCCTGAAGCTGACTTTCTTCACCATTTTTAGTGCACCTTTCTCTTAAATTAGAAAGAGCCGAGCTCAAACACCATTCCTGTACTCTTGGATCTGGTGAGGTGAGCTCAAGCATGGGATTTGCCACGTGTGGCACCATGTTGGTGCTCAAAAAGTATCAGATTTGAGAATATTTCAGATTTCAGATTAGGGATGCTCAATCTTTCTAGAAAGTTCCAGCTCAGTTCTTTTTTGGTCAAAACAGAAATGAAATTACGACCTCAGGCACTTGTCCTACAACCGGGGACGGGTTTTCGCTGCACGCAGAGTACGCAGTGCTAACTTACTGTATTCCAGCTGAGCACGGAAGAGTACTGCAGCACGGTGTCTATGTTACTCGCCCCTGGATACACGCTCCAGTAGGAAGAAGCTGGGTGGGTTTTTGAAAGAGTAAAAAGAGACGCGACTTAATAAGAATAAAGAAACTTTAATATAACTCAAGCAAATCAAGCAAACCAACAAAAGTTTTCACTGCTTTATTCTTCACCTTCAAATGGCTAACCAGTATGATTTTATCTGCTGACTAAAATGTGTAAGTTCTGCCTTTTACAATATGAATAATTTCAAAATTTTTTTCATTTGGTATTACATCTATCCAAAGGACACTGTGTATCCCTTTCTAGTGCTGTCACAGCCAGCCAACATAAAACTAGGCTAAGAAACTTACATTTTACCAGGGGAAAAACTCACATTAAGGTTATAAAATCAAAATCCTATCTCATTTCTCATCGGTCTCTGAAAGCCACAGTTTCTCACAAAACCACAAGAGAGTGAAATTTAATTAGCTTCTGACTGCGCTAGGCTAAAAAAAGTGCCCGCTAGCAATATTTTGACAACCTTGCTTTCCCTCAAGCAAAAGGGTCAGGGGTGCATTAGAAACACTCACCAATTATAAATTCCTGAATGAGGTCAAATGAATGACAGGTAGAGATGTTCTCAGATACCCACTGGATAATCTTTACCAAGACAACAGAATTGTTAGCATTTGAATCTGCACTCCACCCTTTCCCCCAAAGAAGTACATACATGCAGATATTAATTCATATTTAAAATCCTATGTCTATTTTGGAACTACCTATGAACACAGGATACATAAGTAGTTGCAGGGGGATGAAACAGTATTATAAATGAGATCCTTGTTACACACCATTTTAATTAATGTCCTTGAATGGAATCCAAATAAAACTTGGCCAATACTAATCCTAGATTGCTAGAATGGACCATGTTATACAAAGTGCCAGCAGGGACAGACGTGGACACAAGAGTAAATAAATGAAAACAAAACCACAAGAATTAGTTGTGGCCTCCTGGGTTTGAACTCTTAACTCAGTCACCAGTGCGACCACTGTTAGGCCACTTACCCTCTTGGAGCACCCCTGTAATGCCCTCTCAGGGGATGGATAATCCCACTTACGTCAACTCTCCTCCTCCATGCGACTACCCTCCCCCACTGGAGGAGGGAAACGTCCTGTTTCCCACCTGCAGTTCCACAGACAGGGAAGGCTTGCCCAGCCACAGTGCACTCTGCCATGTCTGCTCCTACCAATAGGTTGCTCCATTCAACCTGCTTATGCCAGTGCGACTCATGTTCACAGTGAGGTCATTTCATAGAATTTATTAGACAAGTGAAATATAGATGCAAAAAGAATGTTGTTGAGTCAACAAAAGAAATAAAATGGTTTGAAAAGACTCAAAGGCGTGTGTTACGGTTCAGATCTAAAAGGTCCCCCCACAATCTCGCATTCAACGGATTAATCCATGATGAGTTAAACAGGCTTTAAGAGGTAAAACCCAGCTGGAAGAAGTACCCTTGGAAAAGCACATCTTCCCTCTGGTTCCTTCCCTTCCTCTTCTTCCTGGCTGATCGAGGTTAGCAGCTTTCTTCCCGCCCACCCTTCCGCCACGATGTTTTTACTTTGGAGCTGGCAGACAGTGGACTGAAAGCTCTGGAATCCTGAGCCAAAACAAGCCCTCCTTTTAGTTGTCTTCCTCAGTTATATGATCACAGTAACAAAAAGCTAAGACAGTATGTCTCTAAAATTCTAAATAACTAATAACAGATTGGGGTTTTTTTAATGCCTGATTAAAACAAAATGCCTGATATACAGAAATTGCCTTGGAAAGCTCTTAACTTACTGATCTCCTTAGAGTTAAAAATTTTCAGAAAGTAACAAGAAATCACGTAACATACAACCAGTGGTTTATGTAAGAAAAGTGTCTTTGAACTCCATAAAGGACTCACAAAAAAGGGTCTCATCCTACATCAAAAGATGAGAGCATACATGTATGCTATTTAGATTAAAATATCTCATCTTTTTTTCAGTTAATCAGCCAACCATTGATCCCAACCAAGTCTGATAAGAGGGTTTTTCTGATTTCACAGGATGGCTGTAAAAATTAACTGACAGAGAATGTGTGCAAAATGCTGTGTAAAGCATAATGTCTATTACAAATATAAACTACCTTTATGAAAAATGTAATAAAAAACTTGTCACAAGATTTTAGTCCTTTTGACAACATATTATACCAACTATAGAATGGGAGAAAAAGTAAATTATTTGAGAAATTCATTACGTACTAAGTACTTTCTTGGAACATTACTGACGCACTAAATATTTATTCACAACATGGAAGAGGACGGTGGTACCCTTGTCTTCCAAGACCACCAAAGGACACTTGAAATCACAGATAGCAACTTAGCAGCACGATCATGCAGTTCTTTCTTTCCTCCATAAGTTGAGAATTTTCACTCTCTCATTGAGAGGAAACACGTTAAGGTTTCCCTGAATTGCCAGCATGGCCAGTAAGGGTTCATGAACACACAAGCACTGTGAGACTGTTAAGTCAACCTGGGAACCGAGACAGCTCCTAAGTGGCCCTTGGGCAGGCAGCGTATGCAGCATGGCTGTGCTAGAGGTGGGGATGATTCGGGACAAAGCAAGGCGGCGCAGAGTGGCAGGATCTGAGCACACTACTTGGAATAGTGTGCAGTTTAACACTTAGGAATTATTTCTTGAATTTTATTTAGTATTTTCAGACCACGGTCATTCTGTGGTAACTGAAATTGGAGCAAATAAAACCATAGATGGAGGGGTGAGTATTCACATCACAGTCTGAGGTCTGGGAGAAATGCAAAGCAAAGAAGTCTGAAGAAAAATATGCTCAAAACAGAGGTCATAATCCTCACCTAATTGGTAGCCAATAAAAATAACTTCTGATCATTCTAACAAGGAATCAATCCCCTGAGTGCCGCTCATGTGCTGAGGTCCAGATGCGAGCTGAAGCCTCACCTGGGCCTCCAGAGGCTGCGGCTCCGGGCCACAGGCCAGCAGGCAGTGCAGGGCAGCCATCCTCTCACAGTCCCGCCGGGCAGCACCCAGGACCCGCAGCAGGCCAGGCTGGTCCAGGAACACTCTGTAGAGCCTCCCGGAGGCCTGGTCCAGCACCAGGGATGCCGACAGTGACCGCAAAGGACCCTGAGGTAGCACATCAGTCATTTGGTAGTTTCCTGGCCCAAAAAAAAGGGCAGATCAGCAAATAAAGAACACTCCACCCCCTCCCCACCACCAGAGCAAATGTAGATATTAAAGTCAAACAAATGCAAACAGCCATACCAATGAGAGAAAGAAAACCGACATCCGTACCTGTCAGAAACAGGCTGTGGCAGATTAAGTCTGGATGCTGGATATTCAGTAAATGAAGGAAATGGCCGGGTCTACAAACAGCCACGTAATAGTCTGCAGAGGAAAAAGAGGTAAGCCATCCGCAGGCAGCAAAAGCCAGAAAGGTTCAGATAAAACCCAAGACTGCACACCAGCTTTGTTCTCCCTCGACTCTCTCGAAGCACAAACCATCCTACCAGTTTGACACAAGCGGGGTGACACCAGTATGTTTCATCTTAGTAGCCAGCGTCCGTTTACCTCTTTGATGGCTAATTTTCTTCAGACATCTAGCACAGTTATCTTAGTTGATACCTGTAGCTGTGTTTCCAAGTCAATCATGTGACTCTAAATGGTCTCTGAGAGGACATTAGAATAAAAATACCAAACGGCATGGAAGATTTCATAACCTGATAGGGTAGGAATAGCATATCATGGGAATTTTCTTCAAGGTTTCTTCCTGTTTGGGAAAATTTTAAAATTTAGTTTACCATATTGATCTACTCCTCATAGCCATTACCTTTTTGTTTAGGCAACTTTTAAATGGATATTATTAAGACAATATCCACAGGCATCTTGACATTTTGTGAAGGAATAATTTATTTCCTTGCATAGCTCACTATTTAGAATTCACACCTTGAGGTCCCTACACAGAGATTTTGAGACCAACAATATCTGCACCCAGATTGAGACCTCATATAAAATTAGGTTTCTTGACAATGGGAGGGGGGAGGTAGCCCTGGCCCCAAATTTTTCTAGGTTCTCAGAAAACCAGAAAATTCCACATGTTAGTAGTGAATTTCATAAGGAAGAAATATTTGGATTTTACATGAACCAGCTAGATTCCTCTAAGAAGCAAAGACACGCGCTAATTACTGACAGGAAAGGGCGTCTGTGGAAAAGAAAGAGGATGTAATACTTTAACTCACTGGCTTAGGTGTCTTTTCAGTCCTCAGGAACTAAAGCCATGGAAAAGTGCTTAATGCAAATGACTGGAGTCATCTAATTATCACGGCAACTTTAACAGAAAAGCACGAGCAATGACCCAGTGGGGCACAGTGGAAGGGGTTTGACCAAGCGACCTCAGGGTGACCCCAACCTTAACCACTTAACCAGGCTCGTCCTATCTCACTGGGACAAGGGCGTTCGGGAATACACGAGGGTGTTCCACACTGGCATATTCACTGTGGCAGGGTGAGGGGGTCCTATTGAACTTGTTGAATGGGCTCTGGGGATTTGCAGTCCCTCGAGGTACAGGGCAGTCTCACACGAAGAGAGATGCTCATCAAATCCATAGGACACATGTCGAGGTAAGCTAAGCAACGGCCCCTACAAGTGCTCCCAGGCCAAGCTGGGGGTGGTGGCACTTGGCTGCAATCCTGCATCCTGGGACGCTGAGGAGGGAGGACAGCAAATTCTGTCTCAGCCCGGGGAAACTTTGCAAGACTCTGGCTGGAAATAACAAGGGCTGGAGATGTAGCCCAGGGTGAAGGACCTGGATACAATCCCCAGAACACAGACAAAGCAAAACAAGACATTAGGGTTCACACGCTAATCTCCAGAGCCTGTTGATAAAAGGGACCTTACAGGTGTGATCAGGGTCTGGAGATGGGGAGACTGTGCTGGTGGACCCCAAAGAAACCACAAAACCCCAGTAGGAGGAAACCAGCAGGGGACTGGACTGCAGAAGAGGACAGGTGTTGGTGGCCAAAGCAGTACAGGGCTGTGTCCATGAGACAAGCAGACCCAGCCTCAAGAGGGGAGCGGAGGGGAGGGGAGGGAGAGGAGGGGCAATCTCTTCCCTAGGTCTCCAGAGGAAACCCTCCTGCCTATATTTTCATTTCTCCTTAGAACTTCTGACCTCCAGAGCTGTGACAGAATGCACTGTTTAAAACCCTGAGTTTGTGCTAATCGGTAAGAACCACAGCAAAACACCCAGGCGCACACCCCACCCTAAGCCTCAGATTCCTCAGCTGTAAAGTGGGGAGATCATCACCCAGCAGAACTGTGATAAGGTTCATGGTAACTCGGGTAGAATATGCAGCTTATAGAACCTGCTATTTTATTTTTATTGATAAGTGTATCTCTTCTCTAGGTGGGTCTGGGATTTGTGGAAAAAATGTTAAACTGTTCTCTAATATTTCAATCAATAGGGTAAAAAATACAAGCGATTAATGGCAAAACATACATCCCCCCCAAAAAAGTAATACTGCTGTCATAAAAATTCCCTTTAGACCAGCTTAAACTTTGGGCATAATTTTGTGCCTATAAAGTAAAACGAGCCTCAGAAGGCAAGACGACGAGTGTGAGGTCGGCCGTGTGGGCCGGCTCTCCTCTTTCTGTCCTATTTCTGTCCTACCCTCAAGATGAAATCCTGCCCCTCACTTTCCACATCATTCCCAGGGGGATGAAAAGGAAGGTACCTTTGCCCTCGCGAAATGTTAAGTTTTTGTAGTGGAAAGTTTCCCACGTCACCGGGAGATGGGCTGCTGATAACAACCGAGGCCCAGGCCCAAGGAACTCAATTTCTCCCCCTTATCTCAGGAAGCAACAGGGCCAGGCCTCTCTACGCCCATTTCCCACTGGTTCCAAGGTCGCCTTAACACTTGCCACCTCTGGCCCAGACAGCTTGAAACACTGACCTCGCCAAGCAGCACCCTTCAACAGAAGAACCTCCGTGCCCACTTAGGATTTGGGGTCTCCCCTCTCTCGCTTCCCTAAACCTTCAGCACCACAGGAGACGGCCCGGGAGCAGGGGTGGGGAGGATATCAAGGATCCGCAGCTCTGAGCTGAAACTGTCCTGCAAACACTGAGCCCTGAGCCACACATGAGCAAAACGGTTCCGTCACTCAGTTCTCCCACTAAACCCTGCGCCCCACATGCTAATGGGCCTAGAAAAGCAGCTTCTGTTAGAGAGAGACGGTAAACCCTTGCTTACTGTCTTCATCAAGGTCCCCCTTAAGGCACTCAAGCCCGATACCCACCTTCCCACCTCCAGATTTCCTCAGTGAAAACAACTCGCTCACCCTGGTCCATGCATCATTAATGGGACTCACAAGCTTTTCACGGTTAAAAGGAAGGGATACACCATCTCCCAAAGGCCCTGGCCTCCCCAAGAGTCAAAGCTCGGCGTGACGTACTGTTCCTCACCGTGAGATGGGCTCTCTTTACTGGAGGCCGATAGGGAACATCTTATTCACAGTCACCACTAGTAAGTGGCTTCTTAGGGGCTGCGGCCAAAGAGACAAGAAGGCTCAGGCCCAGCTTCAATGCAGAGGGAAGGTGCGCTCCTGTCTCTCAAACTAGCAGAGCTGAGCAGGACGGAGGGTTCCAGAGCAAACCTTCTCCCTCCACGGGGCTTCACGAGGCTCATGGTTGTCTTCCCAAGCCACATCTCAAAGAGGTGGGAGAAAACGGGGTACACAGGGAAGATGACAGGATAGCGGGCACTGAGGGGAGTCAGAGCAGGAGACGCCTCACACCCACCAAGGTTGAGGAAGGTGATGTCCTCTGTTACACATGAGCTGCCACTCCCAGGAGCAGTGGTGAAGGTCTTCCTGTACCCTGCGGAGGGAGAACGGAAGCCAGACAAACCTATTATCCATCACAGAGCCGGACCTGTCCCCAAGCCAGGGACTCCACGCCACGCTCTTGGCTTTTAGTCAGGTAAACTGACAGCGACTTCTGGCTCAGAGTTCCTGTGGGCCTCGCTCTCTGGAGGCAGCACAGCAGTGGCCATCCATGTGCAGGCCCTGTCTACTACTAGAACTTGAGACCACAAGAGTGGGCTGCTGGAGGGCGGGATCCAAGGAACCTTCCCGATGGCCCAGGAGAATCACAAGGCTCACAGCCGTGACCACACGTGTGCTCACCAGCCCCCTGAGAGGCTTCGGCTCACGCTCCCACTTTGGCTTAGGAAGGGGATTATTAGCCCAATCTCAGAACACTGGGTTTTGTTCTCTGTTTATCTAACAATCTCTTTACTGGTTTGAATCATCACACTAGTCATTAGAAAAACGTGTGAAAACTTTCCACAAAACCCTACACGACTTGAGCAGGCCTACACATCTAGTTCTGACATCACCTCGAGGTTCCCACTACTAAGTTTTTAGTCTCTTCTACCTTGATCTTAACACCAAGCTACTATTAGGTCCTACAGCAGAATAACGAACCCCGTGAGGCTCAGCATAAGATGTTATACATATATTGGAGGAAAAACCAACCTTTAAAAATTTTAAGTGCACCCAATCTATGACTAAACAGATACTAAGGTTGAGGAAACGAACAGATTAAGTAAATACTCATGCACTCAGAAGGCCAAGGCAGGAGGATTACTGAGTTCAAGGCCAGCCTGGGCTACACAGTGAGTTCAAAGCCAGCCTGGACTGCACAGCAAGATCCTGTCTCAACAGATAAATAAATAAACACTGCTTAGCATGTTTCAGGTTAAAACTTTTAAAAGGCACCTTGTAATCAACTATAGGAACAACTTGTTGCCGTATCCATATGTTGGGGCACTGATATGTGAAATGTTATAAACATATTTTAGAATTCTGTTTAGGTCTGGATTATGAAAACTTTCAACTAAAACCTTTTATAATGGTCTGCACTAGCATTATAAATATTTCCCAATTAGTAGTAACTAAAAGGCAAACAAACACACTGTAGACGAATACATCACAGGCCCAGAAAAAGATATAGGCCAGAATAAAAACTCATAGTACATGATAATATTTAGCTAACTTAATGCTTATCCTTAGTTAATTTCTTCAGGAAACATGAATTATGTAGATATAGAACTATACATAAAAAACTGCAAAGTAAAAATATTTCTAAAATCTCTTATTTTTTACTACAGACTGAAAAAAAGGCTACTATGTCACAGTAAAGCATAATGAAAATTACCTTCATGAAAATAAAACACTGAATAAGTGACTTGCTCCCAAGGGTCAAACTTGTGGCTGTAACACACACACAAGCTTCCTAGAAGGAAGAACATATTTAATAAACTTTAAAAGACTCTGTGTCAGATAAACAGGAAAAGAAGTTTTCCACGCCACTTAATCCTACTTGTACCTTGTTAGCTGTCCTGCTCATCTTACCTCACAGGTTATTCCCAAATGCTAGAGGTGGTCTGCTAACAAGTTGCTAAGAATTTTCAGACCAACAACGATAGCATCAACAATTAGCAGCATGTATGGCGGCAGGCTACTGAAGGGTGGGCACAGGAGGAGTGACCCACTCCTAACCCAGGAGGCCGTATTTGCATAGCCTTGACATAAACTCCAGCATGCTAAATGTTCCAAAATCTGAAACTTCTTAAGGGTCACATTAGGACTCAAAAAGTTTTGAATTCTGTAGCATTTTGGATTTCTGGTTAGATATGCTCTCAACCTGTACGTTTATCCCAACGCCAACATTTACGGAATTAACAGAAATTGGACATTTCCAAGTAGAAAGGAATGTGACAAAAATAGGAAACTGAGGTTATACAGTCCCAGAGCTAATATTAAATAGATGTGTGGATCAATTACCATGCTACTGAAGCAGACTTTGTATTTTCTCTATTATATACTACTAGTTCCTTTATCAAAGAATCACAGTAGAAAAAAGGCCTATTTTCTTTAAGAAGGCTGTTCAAGGACATGGGTAAACATTAGGCTATTATGTGTATCAATTATGACTTTCGTTTTTTGGTACCAGGAATCAAACTCACAACCTTGTGCTTGCCAGGTAGACAGTTATGCTGCTCAGCTAAATCCCCGGCACAATTATGACTATTTTAATGGCATTTAAAACTAAAATTATTGTTAGAAGTACATTGTATTGCAATAGCTTGAAAACACAAAACAGAAATGAATAACTATTAAATATAAATTGTAACAATTCTGGCAAAAACTATTATAGTTACTAGGCACAGAACCATAAATCTCCTTTAAAATTACAATAGGATTATTTAGAATAAAGGTAATCATTCCTAAAGCATAAGCAAAATAATAATTATAGAAGCTATAAAAATCCCTATGTACCACTTTGACTTTCTTTTTTTTTTTTTTTGATACCGGGGATCGAACTCACGACCTCGGGCTTACAAGGCAGGCACTTAAGCCACTGAACTAAATCCCCGGCCCACTTTGACTACTTTCATCCGGTAAGAACTGGGAGGAGGACAGGGAAGCCTGCACAGCGAGACCCGGTCTCAATAGACAAATAACTAAGTACTCCTCAGCATGTTTCAGGCTAAAACTTTTTTTTTCTGGCTCTTGGTTTTTTTGAAACAGACCTCACTATGCAGCCCAGTCTGGCTTTAAACTCACATCGATTCTCTGAAGTGCTGGGATTATAGGCATGGGCTACCACACTTTGCTAATACCCTGTTCTTTTATGTTCTAGGAGCACAAAGAGAAAGAAGCTGCTATTGGAGACTTAAAAAGTCAAAGGGTATTTTCAATAATAAAGAAACATTAAAGCAAAGTACCGTATTTTTTTTCCGATTAGCAGAATGTTTATAATATATAATATTGAAGTATTGAGGAATTGGTATATATTTGTATCTGTAGCATATTCTGATTGTTTTATGCTTTTCCTTCTCATCTTTCCCTCCTAATTCCTCAGATACCCTTGATAGTATATATTGTATTGTTTTCTTTATCAGTTTGTCTGTTATGGGCATTTGGTTGTTTTCAGAGCTTAGCTACTGTGAACTGTACGCCATCTATACACATGGGCACGCACGTACGGCTCTAACGTGACGTCTTCAACTTATTTTAACCAGACACCTTCCAGATCCCTAGCAGGGGAAAGGCTGGGTTGAGTGGAATTTCTAGCTTCAGTTTTGAGGCTCTCCACACTGTTTCCATCGTGGTTGTCTGAGTCACCTTCCCACCGAGGCCAGTGGTGCCACCAAGGTAAGAACCAATTACAAAACTCAGCACATCTGTATGTGACTGTCAGCTTGTGGCTTACTACATATATTGCCTCAGTCAAGTTAATTTAATTCTCTAAACCTCAGTTTCCTCATTTGTACAAAAATATACAACCAATGTCATGAGGTTCTTCTGTGAGAGTTACGAGATAATGCACCTAAGACTCTGAGATGTAATCATAGCTGGACTGAAAGGGTAGCGCTGTTACTCCAGAATAATCCTGGTGCTATTTATAAATCAGAGGAAGTCACAGTTTGAACAAACAAAGCAAAGCATGTCCTAAATGGTTTATCCTGAGACTTTTAATAAATATTCATCAGTGTTAAAGATAACATCTCACCACTGCACAGCCTTCAGGAAACCATTTAGACAGTGAAAACCGTTACAAAGTTTTCCAAGGGAAATTATTTCACCGGGACAGTTATTATAAAGGCCCTAAAAAATGCTAACATCAGCCTGGGAACCAGCACCATGCGCAGACACCCACCAGACTAGAGCAGCCAGACCCCAGCCTCTCCCTGTGAGTCAGCGCCATTTGCCGACCAGGGGTAGAGGGAACAAAGGACACATCAGTGAGCAAACACAGTCTGGGAAACAGCACCACGCGCGGACATCTGCCAGAATGGAGCAGCCAGACCCCAGCCCCTTCCAGTGCGTGGGCTGGCAAATAAGAAGTACCGTTCCCCAGCATCCCCGCCCTGCCCCATAAGCAACCGGCTTATCTGGAGAAACACAAGCTGTGATGATGGCTATGGAGGGGAAATGCAATTGGATGCCTGTGGTGCTTTGGTGTTTCACTAACACTGCAGGTCTAGGGCCAGTGGTCTGACCATGGGTTCAGAGGATAGCGGTAAGCAGTGTGGCATCTAGGGAGGCTCTCCTGAGGGTTGCAGCCATTGTTGATTCCCTATGGTCTTGTTTTGAAGTCCTACATCATTTCCATTGTTTTGTTGGGTTGGGTTTTATTCTCTTTTCTTTTCTTTTCTTTTCTTTTCAGTTCTTTGATTATGCCAAATCTGATGGCAGGAGCAGTTATTTTAAAGATAGCAAGATATATTATGGTAGCAATTTTGGATTTACTATTGGCTTGTTTTGAAGTCCCTTATTGAATTCATTGTCTTGTTTTTATTGTTTCCATTCTATTCTGTTCTGTTTGATTTTTTACTATGTCCGAAGCTATCTGCAGCTAGTTTGAAGACATCAAAAGGCACTATGGTAACTATTGTTGATTTTGTAATGTTCGGAGGCCTGTATCTCTTACACCAGTTTGTTTTGAATGGTTTTTACTGGCCTGACTGTGAGAGCTTGTGAGGAGCGGCTCTTGCATGGCAGGAGCTGAAAGGACAAGGGACACGCTTGTGGCTGCTCCCCAGGTGCAGTACATACAGCAAGGCCCACAGCTGCAGACCAAAGGGTGACAAAACTTCAAATACCGCGTCGGCTTCATCCATGCGATAACTAGGCCTGCACAGGGCCAGTGTTCTCTCCTGGAGTTGTGTTTCCTGGTCTCTGCACCACTGGAAACCTAAGCTTTCCCTTCTAGCAGGACCTGTATTTAGATTAAACAATGTTCTTCTCCATCCTACTCTGCTGGACTAGATTTTGCTTGTTTTAACCACAGAAGCAAAAATAATTTTTTAATCACAAACATGGGAAATACATAAACAGTCTACTTGTCAAAAGCCATAAGATTATTTCTCCAGCTTGTTTCATTCTAAGTCTGGAAACATCACATTGGAAACGGGCCTTTTTTTTTTTTTTTTCCAATTTCAAGGCTTACTGTGAAGAGGAGAATTTCTGTTCTCCCAGCCATTGCTGAGAAAGGAAAAAAACAAACAAACAAACAAAACCCAATTCTCTCACATCTCATGCCAGATAAACCTTTTATTAAATATGTCACAGGCAGCTCATTTTTAAGTTACACGTGCCACTGTTCATGAGAAATTCCTATTGGAATAAAATGAAAAGAATAAAAAGCTACATAGAATTGAGGACTAAAAATGACTGTTTACATCGAACAGATTGGCATCGAAGTACCAGGGCAGAGCCTGCGCTGATCCCTGCCGCCACACCTCTGATCTTAGTTTATACCACCAGCAGTGATTCCTGTCTGCACTGTCTTGTCACTAACCACATCCTGGAAATGCTAAGACACACAGGAGAGTCTATATTAATAAATAACACTCCCAGAATCCCACCTCCACCTCGGGCTGCTGCCTGCGCATGTGTGCTGTTGTAGTTAAGGGATGCAAGGAGAACAATTACATACAGGACATTTATAGTATTATTTCATGATGGTCAGCTAAGGAGTTAGATACAAAGAACGTGCAAAAAATCTGTCTACACGCTGAAGACCTAGAGAGTCCAGCTAAGGGCCTGGATCCCACAGCAATGTCCTACATGAGTCCAGCTGAAAACGTAGAGCCCACGACAATGACTCATTGAAGTCTGCTTCACAGATCTGAGCTGGGAAGGCCCAAAGGTCAGCAGTGTAAGACGGAAAGCCTATGCCAGTGGGGTGAAGGAGCTGTGCCAGTAGGCTGAGGGTTCTGCACTGGAGCCAAGAAGCAACACTCAAAATAAGGACCAGGGCTCCCCTGAAAAGTACCACAACCATCCTCACCGACAACGAGGTCCCAAGCTCCTCTGACAATAACAGCCGAGTACATATCAGGAAGCCAGGTGACAAACTTCCCCTGGATATTACACAGCACACATCTTCCCCTCCAGAGCCAGACAGTGATGCTCAAAGTAAGGACCAGAGCTCCCCAAAGTGAACCACAGCCACTCTCAGGGACAAGGTCCCGAGCTCCTCCGATGATAACAGCAGAGTTCACGTCAGGGAGCCAGCATGACAAGCTCCTCCAGGAGAACTAACAGCTCCAAACAACACTTAGGAGAACCCACAACGCTACTCTTCCTCTCCAGGCCTCCTTTCTACACCGCAGCAGTCTTCAGGGGGGCCACCCACGCTCAGCACCACGCTGAGTCAGTCCGGCAAGTGTTTAAAGTGATCACCAGTCACCAATCTGCCACATGTGCAGGGCTGCTACGATGTCTTCCACCCCGTGTCCCCTCAACCAAGCACAGCCACAAGTCAGCCTGGGTCCCCCAGCGTGGAGAGGGGGCAGCGGCCAGCACACTGCCCACCGGGGCTCCCCTCCTCTGCGAAACTCCCCGACGCCCTCAGCTCCTGGGCCTCCATACTTATTTCCCTTTGCCCGATCTTGCAACATCAAATGCCAGCTATGTTCTGACAAATCCCTGCTCACTCATCAGAGGTCCTGACCACTCTCAAGGCCCCCGGCTATCTCAGGCAACGTGTCCCCAGGGAGGGCTGAGGTCCCCCTTCCCGGGCCCCTCCCACATCACCCATTGGCCAGAGCCCGAAAGCAGCTCCTCTCCACACGGTTCACAGCAAGGCCTCTGCTGTCCTCTCCAAGCCGTGTCCCGAAGCCACCCTCCTCCGTCCCCTCTGCTGCCTGCCACAGGGGAAGCCCCATCATCGCCTCCAACTGCTGAGCTCCCCATGTTTTCTCTTGCCTCCTCCCACTCATCCTTCCCCAACACCAGTGAGCCCTCAAGGATGCACATCTAAGGGTGTCACCGCCTGCGAACGCTTCTCACAGCAGGGCAGTCACATGTGCCAAGGCATTACCCCACGTCCACTCATTCAGAAGTCAAGATGCCCTTTGTGAGGGAGACCCGCACCAGTTACCCCTTGACCAGGTGACCAAACCTGCATGGCTAACAGCGGCACTTTCTACCTCAGGTGCCACCTGCTGTGATGCAAATGCCATTGACCACCCCACTACAGGGGTGGCAAACCTCTGGCACGCATGTGCCACCTCGGGCTATCTGTTATGATTGAAAGCGCAGAAGGGTTCACCACCACTGTCCAGCAAGTCATCTCACCAAGACACTGACCTGCATTTTCCCATTTTACTGGAAATACAGAGGACAGAGAGAACCAGTCTCCACTCAGAAACAATGCAACAAGTCCATAACACAGGGGACATTTCTCAAGACAAAATGACACTTCAACAGAATGAACTGTTACCAAGGCAGGGACACCGAGCACAAAGATGTAGTTCAACATAATGTATGGATCTTATGGATCTTGATGGGACTCTGACTTTAACTTACGCATACACATTTTATTAATACATACAATTGTACACAAACATGCAAATATATATATTCATACACGCGACAATTATGGAAATTGGAATGTGAAAAATTAGTGGACTAAAGCCAGGAATTTAGGCTTAGCCACATAAGCACCTGCCTGGCAAGCATGAGGTTGTGAATTTGATCCCACTACCAAAAAAACCTAATCAAACAAAAACAAAATTAGTTGACTGGTGCGGTTAATTTCCCTTGGTGATAGTGGAACAGAGTTCTAGAGAACTATGTCCGTAAGCAGATATGTGCTATGCTAAATTATTAAGCAGTAGCGTGTTATGATGTCTGCAAACCCCCACCATGGAGTCAGGGTCTCCCTAAATTGTCCAAGCTGGCCTTGAACTTGTGATCCTCCTGCCTCAGTCTCCTGAGTAGCTGGAATTGTAGGTGTGCACCACCATGCTCAGACACAATTTACTTTTAAATACTTCTAAATTTTTCAGTTAAAAAGAAGCTGATAACTATATGTGGAGAGAATTATAAAATACTATGAATGATCTGATTAAGTAAAAACCATATGGACGTTCATTATCCTCTGGAACTCTGGGATACTTCAGCATTCTGAAACTAAATCGTCCTAGGAAAAACAGAAGCCTGTGTCCCTGTGGTGGTGCCTACCTGTAAGCCCAGCACCTGGGAGGCTAAACCAAGAGGGTCACAAGTTGGAGCCCAACCTGGGCATCTTAGTGACATAGAGAGACCTTGTCTCAACATAGCTCAGGGCAAAAGTTGTGAGTTCAATCCTCAGCACAAAAAAACTATCAACAACTTCTCACAACTCTTAGGATTTTAGGATGAAATCCTGCATGTTCTGGCACCTTCTCTCTCCCAGCTGTCTTTTGGTGTTGTCCCCCCACTGTGTCATCCTACCAAGTCTATATGTGTCCTCCAACTTGCTGTCCCCTCCTTTCATCTCCCCAGGGCTGCTTTATGGAGGGACCTGTGAGGCTGGACAGGAAGAAGCGGCCGGGTGCTAAAGGAATACAGTGAGGTAAAGGCAACCTGCATGATGGAGATGGGATGGGATGGGCTGGGAGGGTGGAGAACAGCGGAGCGGGGCGGCCTAGACGCCATCTGAGGGCACCAGTGTCTCCTAGCCAGCTCCATCCCATAGATTCTCACTCATGATATTCACCAGGAGTCTGCTGAAATGCTCTGTGCACACTCAGAAAATGTCCAAATCCACACCAAACGGCGACCTCTGTTCTAGCAAAAACTGGGTCAGTTTTGCTCATCATTGCGTCCGCAAAACCTAGCACACACTAGGTGTTCAATGATGGTCCACTTAACGTGTGAAGGCCACAAAAATTTGGCCTTAAAGAGACATGATTTTTTATTTTAATTTATATAACTGTACCTATTCATAAAATGGGTGCAATCTTAATCCAAGTGCTACTCAAGTAGTAAATGGCACACTGGGATGTTAAAAATGGCTGTTAGACTTCAGAGTTCATTAGTTAGATGGTTATTGAGTAATGAGAATTTTTACTCCATTTATTTAATTTAATCACACTCCTCTCCTCTCACTTTTAGGTATTCTTTTCTCCCTTTCCACTTTCTCTTTCTACAATAAACAGGTGTGATGGAGTAGAATGCCATAACCAATAGCTTCATGCGAAGCTCTGCCTGTAAGGACAGGAGGTTATCGAGCGGCTGTGAAGCCAAGCCTGCAGGTTTAGAACCCAAACACAGGAGCAAGCTAGACACAGAGAGCAGCTCCACCTCCTCTGTGAGAACATGGAGCAGGTGAGAATATCTGAGCTGACTAAATACAAATCCACCACCTCTACTAAAACAATGCAAATAACTACTGGAACAATAATCCTGCCAGCTGTGATAACCCTGCATAGACAGAACACGTGCATGTGAAATTATAGTGGAGAAGATAATTTAATGCATTATATGTGTGTGTATGTTTATAGCTACATGATTACTATGTAATAAGGTGGCTGTTTTATACTATTTTCAGGGTACACAGCTCAACAGTAACTAAATTTTATATAAAACTCAATTATATCTGAATAAATTAATAAATACAACCCTGGTGTCTACCTGTACAGTTGGTAAAAACATACAGAGCCAGGTGTTTGGACATTTTCTCTTGCTCTTCATGATAGCCACATCCAAAATTGACAAGCCTAGAAACACAAAGAAAAGAAATGGTTGAATGCATTTATAATTACATTCCCTCCTCTACCTTCTCCACATACCCGGAGAAGCAGGGACACAGCCTTGAGAAATTCAAATACTATCATTTCTCTTTAAATACACAGTACATAAACAGTTTAGAAGAAAAATCTATTACAACTGACATTTTTATAACTTTTTGTGACATAGAATAAATACACTCTGACACATCATCCTTCAAAAACAGGCACAACTAAATATATATGATGAAATAAAGCTAGTAAGATATAGAACCATCTTCTCATTCAGATTTTCATTTCTCTTGTGCTTTGATAGCCTTATATTTTTTCTAAAAATCTTTTACATTTTTACTGTATATAAGGTGCTTTAGAAAAAGCAAGCAAGCCTGCATTTTGTGCAAAAAGAAAAACAGAAAAAAAAAAAAAAACCAAAGCAATATACTTGGCTGAGCTGCAAGTGGATTAATCTGCTGCAGCCTCCTGAATGCAATGAGAAAAGGGTTTTGACGTAGGGCTCTAACTCTCTCTCTCTCTGAAACTTTTTACTTAATCACCGGAAGAAGAGCACGTCCACACATCAAAACAAAGGGAACTGCATGGCTGAGAAAATCAGCACAGCTGGTGTCACCTATAGACGCCTGTGTTCGTGCTTGGTAAGCTGTTTATATCCCTGAGAGAGAAAAAATATGAAAAAGATGTCCACAGAATACCAAACTGTCCTTTTACCTGCACATCACACATTAGGAATAAATGTAATTATGCTGTAAAATTACATTATAAAAATTAATCGAATAACTTACTTAAACTCAGAGCCACTTAATGGTATGTCCAGGGGTGTTTCAAACTGCAAAAAAAAAAAATAAATAAATAAATCAGGAGAAAATGAACTGGAACAGTGGCATTTGGTGATGGTGACAGCTGTGACGCTCACAGCTGACAGTCCTGTGGTGCCTGCTGCTGAACCCTCATGACCATTATGGTGAAGCCATAATGGATTCACCATATCCAATCCATAATGGATTCCCAAATCCGCAGCCCAGAGGGCCTCAGGAGTAGGCCCCGGCACTCGGTCACAGGCTGAGCTGGGGAGGGGCTCATGCCTGACAAACGTTCCCTTAGGTGCGACCATCACAAGGGACTTTGGAATAGGACCCCGTCGCCTCTTACAAGTCACAGATGGCCACTCCAGTGAGGGAGGCCGGGGCATCTTTAGAAGGACAGCGGGACACCCACAGAAGGCAGAGAAGCGAGAAATTTTCATGATGCTATCACTTCACTCTGTGCTGGATGCCGGTTCTAGTTCTCGGCAAGAAGCAAGGTGTAGTGTCTCGGATAGACAGGGTGACACCTCTGCACGGGCTGATGCTTCCAGGAGACTTTCTAGGGGTAATGCTATGTTCTCACTCATCAAACCAGGCCCGCTCATTACCCTCAAATCCCCCAGTGCACAAGTCCTTTTGGGTTAAATAAATAGCAGCCACTGAGAGCTCTCTCTGTGGACCACACCTTCACCCTCCAGTGAGCCCCACTCCGGACGCGTCTCCTTCAGGGGAGCCACACGGTGACATCATGTGTGTGCTTCTCGTCCCCTGTAGAACTGAGCACCTGGGACAGGGCCGAGGCCTGCAGGTAGCGGGCACTCTTCTACTTGCTCCCACAGGTGACTAACACAGCATCCAAGATGCTAGACTGATGTTCAGGACAGCAACTGTCCTGAAAGAGGCCAACCATTCTGCGGACTTACCATTAAGGTAAAGCGCTCATCTGCATTAAACTGGATGCATTTTAAGACAGTCCTTGATTTCTACAAGAGAAAACATCGTGACATATTGCCTATCCCAAGTAAAACCAACAACAAAAACACTAGGAAAAGAGAGGAGAGGGAGGCGAGAAGGAAAGAGAAAAGGAAGCAGTCGAGAAGCAGTCCAGATGAACTGAGGTTGTAGCCCGTAGAAGCAGTAGAACATTTGCTTTGCCTGTGGGAGACCGTGGGTTCAATCCCCAGCACTGCACAGGGGACACACAAAATCAGATACGCAACAAGGACTCGTAAAAACTTTTTCTTTATTCTTAATAAAGTTTCCCTGTCTGCGCTCACCAATGAAAATGTAATGATCAATAAAGGAGAGCAGCAATGATAATTCAAAAGCACATTATTCCTATTAAAAGGAATGCCACGGGCTAGTTTTTACCTTTACATCAATGTAGTATAATCTCTGTTCTGGCATATCCCACTGAGCCCAAACAAAATCCTCAACTATTCTGTCTCTCGGAAGATGGTAAGAATTTTTAATTACCTAAGGAAGCAAAAAGATGTTATAAGTATGTGGCTATTTTAAAGGAACCTAACTGGAATCATTATTTTACATGTTTCCTCTAGGATACATATAAACATTTCTGTTTATTGTGAGCACTTCCCTCACCTCTGATGCACACCCAGTCTTTCCACAAAAATGGTAAGCATTATTACTTTTTTCCAAACGCTCTGAATACACTATCTTATTCTCATTCCGAGTTTAGCAGACAGACTGGGGCTGTTGGAGAGAAGACCATGGCAAAGTAACAGCTGCCCGAGGAGAAGACTGATAACTCTGTTGTGGACAGAAGCCTCAGTCAGCTGGTGCAGGTAACAAAGCTTCACCACCCAAGACAGACACCAACACGACCCTCAGGCCTGGGCACGGGAAGGGCTGCAATAAACCCAGGGCGGCCAGAAGCTGACTGCGGCTCTGGGCACAGCTTTTCCCCGACCACCCTCCAGGGTGAGGGTGGTGACCTGCTCCATCGCTCAGCAGAGCCCCACCCCTGCATTCCTGAGCTGTCTGGCTTGCTTTTATCCCAGTTACTGGTAATTCATCCCCAGAGCCTCCCCCAGCAAGTATGCACCCTTTCACAGCACCTTCAGTTTTCTGTGTCTCCTTTCTAGCTTGTAAATAATACTCAAGGAATGCTTGTTCAAAAGAAAGAAAATGAAATGGGGAATGAAGAGTGAGTCACTAAGGATATTAGACAAGGGCTGATTGAACTACATGGTGAGTGTTTAAATTTTAAAATTTATTACAGTAAAAGACACACTGCCATTAATCCCCCCAAAAATACTCCCCGTCACTCCAAACTCATCCTGTCATTTTTGGCATTTTCGGAAGTAGCTCTGGAAGTTCTCCTTCATATGTGTCCTTATGAAGTGTGGTCAAAAGCGTGGTGCGTGCTGCTGCGAGTGCCAGCCCACAGAAAGGCAGGCTCAGGAAAAGTCAGCATGTCCTCCCACCTCGCCCACCTCGTCCTCCCGTCCAGCACTGCATGACTTCCGGCTCCTCCCCAAAGTCAAAACGACCATGAAGGGTGAATGTTATATATCAGTTCAGATTTGTAAAATAGCCACAATAGTGCAACTAAAGACACTCGGGGAAGAGCACTTCCAGGACTGCTTCCGGGAGGGACACGAACAATGAGGAGGAGGAGGAGGAGGAGGAGGAGGAGGAGGAGGAGTATTTTGTGGGACATTTATGGCTATGTGTATTTTATTGTAATAAAATGTATCCATTTAAATATTCGTTGTATTTTTAGATCACATCTCATGATGATAAAGTATTCGTTAAGTAAATGACATCAAAACTACACAAACTTTAAATCAGAGGATTCCAAAAATTCCAGAAATCATCTAATTCAACACCTTGCTTTACAGAGGCCTGTAGACAGGTGTGCTGGAGGGGGCCTAGTCTGTTAGTTCCCTCAGGAAACAGTCTGGGGTAAGGTAGAGATAAGAGATCATTAATGCCTTCGTGAATCTTTGTTTTGTTTCACATATTACAATAGCAAGTCTATATTTGGGAAGACATAGACAAAAAAGATGCAGTGTATCAATAGCATTAATCTATCTTTAATAGTTTAGAAATAAGTTCCCTGTAGAAAAGAACTCTAAAGCAAAGGAAATTTCAAATCTTTACCACTCTATTCGCATCTTCTTGGGTGACTTGGATATGAAATTGCTCAATATCTTAAAAAAAAAAAAAAGAAAGAAACACAAATTTAACCTTCAAGAAAAAA